>CM060862.1:8563299-8671078 GCA_030737845.1 Acorus calamus | reverse complement strand
CATAGTGTTCATTCTACTGGTTAAGAACCACAAAGATTAAGTGCATTAATGCAAGGTTATAAAAACAAACAACAAAAAACACTTTTATTCATAGGATTGGAATTTGAGAGACGATTGAATTTTACCGAACCATAATCCTAACCATAATTAAGGGCAAGCGAGATCATCAATTTCTATTTCCTATGATATTGTCAACAATATGTGTTTACTACATTATAACAACATGGTTAATCAGTCCCTCTCATGGTTCATTGCCAATGCACCTTGATAATCATCCATCCCCTCTGCGTTTCTCCGCGTTCTTTACCCATATAACCATTAATTCAGAAAAAAAAGAATCTTTGCCAGACATGCATTCTGTTTTCAGAAGGTTCACAACAACAATGTGAACATACACAGACTATCCTTGGGTTGGAATGCACTTTGAATGTGGTTCACCTATGCCATGTTCAGCTAATCTTGGCAGTGTCAAAAGCAAACCATGCATGATTCATGAACAGCACCATATCTTCTGTTTTAGGCAACCACATCATTCTTTCCATTCCACTGTCACATTTCCATGGCAAACTGTACGTGTTTCAGAGAGCAATTTTGACCAACATGGGTGAATCACATTATTTTTGGAAGGATGTAGCCTTTTCCCTTCAATGGAATTGAATACTGAGGGTTGGAAGTGTACATGGAAATAAAGTATGCTACATGGTGGAGTGGATGCCCTGTAAGTGTCGAGATTTATAGTGCGAATACATTGGATGTCAGGGCAAATTGTGGAGAAAAATCTAGCTGGTTTGTTGAATAAAGATAGAGCCAACCCAACTTTAGCATTCTAAGTAATATTTTCCAATTTTATTCAAAAAGTATAGTGTAGTGAGTGGACCTCCATTTAAATGTATTTGAGCGCTGAATAGTCCATTTTGCAGCTCTGTCTTTCTAACTCCTAGCCGCCTATACATATACATTGTGTTATCGCAGTGTACAAAATTTTTTTTTTTAAAAAAAATACACTAATGTATCCTAATGTATAATTCACTTTTTAAATTACTATATAATTTTATAGAGAGAAAAATACACTCACTCATTAAATTATATATTGTTTCTTTTTTTAAAAAAAATAGATATTTTTACCACGATTTCATTTATGATTTTGAAATACACATTAAATTATATATTGTTATATCAATTTAAATTAATGTGGAGGTATTTCAAGGTCTATATTAATTATAATCAATGCAAAACATAATGTTCACATATTGCTCGCGAATATGCGCGTATATGATTAAAGGTGTAAGTATGTTTGTTTTTTTTTTTACTTGGTAAACTTGAGATTCGAACTCCTGACCTCTCCTTGGAGGAGGGTATGTCTCAACCACCCACTAAGGGGGTCTTCCACAAGGTGTAAGTATGTTGAGAATGCATATAACATCAAATATCCCATGAGTTTGGTGTGTAAAAGCACGTGGAAAGTAAGAATGAGTTCAATGACAAATCTAATCATTCACTTGGTCATTCTACGCTGCCAACAAATACAAATTAACATCAAAGACCTTGAAATACCTCCACATCAACATGGGTAGTCAAAATTTAAATTAATCTATAAAGATCTATAATTATTCCAAGGTCACATATAAAGGTACCTTGCATTGATATTTTGTCCATGGTAACAAAAGGAAGGAATAAAACCAAGTGAAAAATAAAGAAGAAATCAAAGTGCATCATCATCTTTGGTCGGCTGACATTGGAGTGCACAATGAAAGCTTCCCAATTAATAAATGTTTTGTTGTTGCTCTGTTTAATGAAAAGTTCCTGCTTTTGCCACTTTTGGAACCCTTTCCAAAGTCAGCTAAGACAAAGGATGGTGTCATCACCATTCCCATATGCATCCATTTGTTCCTTTTTTGGGGTACATAATGGTGGTGTTAGTGGAATCATTAAAGATCAATTTTGTTTTAGTTTTATGTTCATTTGTGCGTCATTCATAATAAACTTCCATTTCTTTTGGTTCTTAAGCATCGTTGCTGTCCTTCAATGATTCCATTATTGCCAATTCATTAAGTCTATTTAAATCAACTTGGTTTTCTAATAATAAAAAAATTTAGGTGAGCCAGAAGGCATAGAACAATGATACAGGCATATCGTGATCTGATGACAAGAACATTTTTTCTTTCCTTTCACAAAATTCGGATCATTGATTATGAATTACTTTAAACGCATGCAGACATATAAAATTTTAGATTCCACTTTCAGAGATTCATATTCACTTAATCTTGTGTTACTAGGATCTCACATGAGCAAGCTCATTAACTTTCATTGGTACATATCTACGCATCTTTGAAAATATGTTACTAGAGAAGAAAAAATGTGAAAGGGGGTGACAAATTGGGGATCCTGATGTGACTATTGCCACATAAATTTCAAAGGATTGTATTTAAAAGTGAAGTTCCACTTGTTTAGGGTCAAAATCAAAAAATCAAAGTATGTCCCAAGTTGACATCCCAACATTTGAATGAATGAAATGTAAAGAATTGCTGTAGAAACAATGAGAACGCAGTTAAATGACGAAAAAAGTTCCTACTCACCAATATTATCAGCCTTGAGACTATCCAATTTCAGTATTGTCTCATTTTCATCTAAAGTTTTCCACTTCTATTTTATAAAATATCATTAACTTTCTAATAGCCTCATCAATAAAAGTCATGAAGTAACTAGAATCGTCAATAGATTATCCGAGTAGGTTTTCATATCAATTTCAGATGCTCTTAACTTTGAAGCTTATCCATCCTTAGAAAGACAGGCCTTCCTCTGTTTGTTATAAATGCAGTCTTTGTAGAAATCCATATTGAACTGTTTTATGCTTCAAGTTTTTTTTTCGATATTAACACTTTCATTGCTTTCTCAGTCATGTGACCGAGTCTTCTATGATAGGTGGTTACTGTGTTTTGATCCACACGTGATGATACCATAGAAATAGAATCATGAGAGTCAGATGGAACATAGAGAGTACCTTCTTTCTTGATGATTGCTATTGTCAGTATTTATTATATATTGTGGAGTCTGATAATATGTGCAGAGTATTGTTGACACTATGCAGGGTCGAACGGGGGTCGAGTTCGCGGATTTTTCATTAGGATTTAGGGTTTTTATTTCGGTGTGACCATTGTAAAAACTTGTGTTACGAGGACGTAGACAAGTTTTGTTGAACCACATAATTCTTTGTGTCTATCCTTTGATTTAATTTGTTGTTTTATTTGATTGAGTGCATTCTAAGATCCACAATTAATTTGTAATAGTATTCCCTTCTTCAATACCCACAAATCAGGTTGAATAGTAAATTGAATCCAACATCCGACAATTGACTAACCAAGATGAAGTTGTTTGTCAAATTTGGAACATGTTGTGCATCGTTCAACTGCAGCAACATTCCATTTATCCAGTTGATTGGAAGAGTCTTTTTTAAACAATGTTGCATGGCTTATAATATCCAGAAATACTTTCCTAAAATCTTGCTTCACATAATTGTGAAGAATATTCTCTTATTGAGTAGCATAAAATGATGCACTAGAATTCATTATCTGAATTCTATATGCGAGTCTATGAGGCACAAATCAAAGCAACATTTTCAAAGATGTTCACATGTATTTTCTATGTTTTACAGTCTCACCTCATGTGCCAAGCTTCCTACTATTTCAACAGTTATCTCGAGGTTTTGTAGATTTATATCTGTCTCTTCTAGATTTCGATCTGCTACGAGAAGAACCCCTTTGATGGTTTCTTCCTTGTTTTCAAGATTTATGCAAAACATGAAGTTTTGAGAAATATATTTTTGCTCAGACACTCAAGTCCTTGAGGTTTTTGCATAGTCTATTGAAGATTCACCACTCTCTGGAGAGCCATTGCTTGGTATCAATAAAAAGAATGAAAGAGGTATTAAGTTATGATACATTTGGATTCCTAGGAAGTTATTAGACTGGCGGATGCCTTGACACCTGAGACTCCGCACTTGCAAGAGCAGTGTGGGTATAGATGAATGGATAAATAAGTTGTATAACTAAAATTTGCCTCAAATTAATAATTTGATGCAAACACAAAATTACTACATTTCCAATCATATTTTAATTTTCATATGAATTAACATGAATAATAAATGTATTTGCATCAAATTAAGAACGTACAATGAAGTTGTACAACTTCATTCACAACCCAATGAAGTAAGACATGTGAAAGATTTCGCCCCCCCCCCCCAAAAAAAAAAAAAAAAATTACCCATACATGCAAACCACAATTAAAACGATCAAAATCACTCTCCACGATTAAAACGATCAAAACCCATATTTTTCTGTACTTTTCCATTGACTCTCTCCATCAAATAAAATTGTACGTTTATAATCTTTTCCACCCAAACAAGGTCACTATCCGTGCACGTGCTCAACACTCCATTCCCATTCAAGCCAAATACGTTAATATCTATATTCAATATTAATAATTCAAATACGGATATTAATTTTTAAATTTAAATCTTTTTTATATGATCGGATAAGGATATTATTTTAGATAATTAACATGTTTGAATATTAATATTAATTTGAATGATCAAATAATATAGTAGAGAGATATAAAAATTGAAATTGAAATTTAATGTTTATTCTCTCTTTTAGATATCATACATGAAAGATTTAATAATAATAATATATATATATCATAATTTTGATTAATTATACAAGATAACAAATATAAATAATATATAATACTAACATACATAATTTTATAATATATGTTGGTTTCAAATTTTTTTATATTACGATACACTGATATTTATATCATACTCCAGATATTATCATACTAAGATATTTCTGAAATAAAAAATTTTCAGATAATTAATAGGTTTATCCCCACCCCACCCCCACTAGACATGTCAACGAGTCGGGTCTAGACCCGGACCCGACCCGACCCTGATCCGATTACACGTGTAATATACCCGATTCGATTTGGACCCGACTCGGTGGACCCGAACAAACAAATAGGTCGGGTCCGGGTCCACCCCGCCCTGACCCGTTGGACCCGAGACCCGATTGTTTTATTAATATATGCTTATATATTATAAGATTATTAGTATTAGTTGATACGTAATTTTATTTCTTACTTAACTTATGTTTGTATCCATAAGTTCATAAATCATAATCATAATCATAACATTTTTTTCGTTGTTTTGATGTTGCAACTTGCAAGAACTTGATTGTTTAATGTGTAATAAACTTTGTAATGTATTGTCGTCGGTTTGTTTTGGACAATTAACTTATTAGCTTTTGAATTTGTATAATTAATTAGTTTGTTGCATGATTTATGTTTATTATTTTAGTTAATATGTTAGTGTTTATTGTTTTGAATGTTGTTTAAATTAATATTGTTTTGAATGTTTGTATAATTAGTTATCTTTATTGTTTAGGTTAATATGTTTTTTTATGTTAGTGGTTATTGTTTTGGATATTGTTTAATAATTCATTTACTTCTTTTGAATTGTATAAGATTATGTTAAAACAAAGTCTCATTAATAATAATGTTTTATTACAAAAATTTTCAAATAGAATGATAAAAAAACAAACACATGAGCTATTCCTCTTTTTTTCTTTTTCTTTTTCTTTTTTTGCCAATCATCCGGGTCGGGTCAGACCCGGACCCAATCCGGACCCGACGGGTCCGGGTCCGGGTCCACATTTTCCCAGACCCGTCGGATCTTAGATTGGACCCGGACCCGTCGGGTCTTGCCACAGGTCGGGTCTGGGTCCACCCCGACCCGACCCGGACCCGACCCGTTGACAGGGCTAACCCCCACCCCTAAAAAATTCATTGTCAAGCAATATTCGATAGAATCTTGTGATTTTATCGATGAAATGTAAAAAAAAAAAAAGGGGTCAGTATCCATGCACGTGCTCAACACCACTTCATTCCCACCCTACCCTAGTAACTTGTACGGATCAAATACATTAATATATGTATTATATACTAATCACTCAAATACAAATTCAAATCTTTTTTTTATATGATTGGATACATATACTTTTTTAGATAACATATTTAAATATTAACACTAATTTGAATAATCAAGTAATATAGTAAAAATATATAAAAATTAAAATTGAAATTTAATGTTTATTATATTTTTTAGATAAAATTTAATAATAATAATATATATGATGATTTTAATTAATTATAAAAGATAACAAATATAATTAATATATCATTCTAACCTACAGAATTTTATAATATATGATGGATTCTGATATTTTTTTTTGTGATACATTTATATCACACTCCATGCATTATAATATTAAGATATCTCTGATTTTTCATGTACAAGTTCAAATCAAAAGTTTTGATATAATTGACAAATTTATTTCCACCCCGTCTCACCCAAAAAAAAAAATCACTGTCGAGCGATATTCGATAGAATCTTGTGATTTTATCGATGAAATATTGAAATGTGAAAGTAAAAAAAAAAGGGATGGTCAATATATCACCATATGATATCTCATAATCCGATATCTTCCCCCACTCAATTAAAATATAAAATAAAAAACTATTTATTCCATGTTTTCTCTCTCATCACAACCTCCACTATAAATATGTGGCCTTCTTATGTTCCCTTCTATCAATGTGTCAGTCCTCATCATCATCAGTGCCCTCTTCTTAGTTACTACCTACAAACTGTCCACCTCTGTTTCTCTTATTTTCTTCAATGGCTCCTCCATCATCAACTGCCTTTGAAGCCCAAACCTTCTCATTCTTCCCCACAAAATCCATCAAAGGCGACGCCTTTAGAGGCTGGTCACTACCTATAGAGTCCCGCACCATCCCCACCACCCAAAACCCACCACCACCACCACAAACAGAGCACACCAAGACCTCCTTCGCGTACCCACTCGGCCGGAGGTCCCCTCCGGCGTCGAGGATGAGCGAGGAGAGCCTCGCCTTGTGCACGGAGAGCCTCGGCTGCGAGACCGGCGTCGTCGACTTCGAAGAAGACTTGTTGGGTATACTCTCTTCACCTCCTCCACCGCCATCTCCTGTTCAGTCTGGGTCGTCTCTGTTGAGGCGGCAGAGGACGGCGAGGGATTTTCCGCCGCCGATGAAGTCAATAGAGGCTGTTAAGTATGTTCAACACAGGGAGGGTCAGAGGCTTGTTGTGAAGGCCGTGCGAGCTTCGACGGTGTTGAAGGCTGATCGGACTGGGGGACGTGTTAGGCTTTGTTATGTGAAGAGGGTCGATGATGAAGTTACTCGAATCGAAGAAGACGAAGAAGAAGAAGTCGAAGAAGAAGAAACAGAGGAGGAAGAGGAGGAGGAGGAAACAGAGGAGAACGAGGACCTGAATGAAAATAGTTGGAATTATGGGGAGGAAATTGGAATTGAAAATTATGGGAGGAGACTGAGCAGGTGCAAAGAAGGTGGCAGAGTCATGCCTTGGGAGAGATTTTTGGTGGCCAGTACTTGAGTGGACTCAGTAGTGTTTTTTTTTTTTTTTGTGGGATGGTTTTGGGAGGTTTAGAAAAATATAATAATTAGGCTGGGGTGCTAATTATCATGCTTTTCTGATAGTTTTTGAGGGTTTGATTTAGTATATCAAGCCCTTTTTGCCCTTCTTTTACTTATGTTATATCTGATTTTTTTTTTTTTTTTTTTTTAAGGAGAGTTCTTGCTCTTCTTTTTTTTTGTTTGGTAATTGGGTTTTAATGGCAGTTATTCTAATTGATGGAATGTGATCAGTTAATCTGGGGCTTGTGTCAGATGATCTTTTGTGTGTGTGTATGTGTGTTTGGCTTAATATCTAATACATCTTGGATTTGGTTGTCTGAACAGCAAAAGAGTGCTTGAATCTTTTAGTACATGTAAATGTAAAACATGTGATCATAATCAAGGTCTCCATCAATTAAAGGGAATTAGTGAGAGAGAGACCACCCTATTGAATGACTGAAGACAAACTTGCTGAGCTTGTTCTGCCTTTTTTGCTTTAATTCTAATACTCAAATAGAATTCGTGTTATGCATCTAATTCATATTTAGTTTAAAAAATAAAAAATGCGCATTTAATGCATGAATTAATAAATCAAGGTTCCGTGCGAAGAAAGTAGAGGTCTTTTACCATGATAGGATGTACGGACAATCTACTGAAAATATTCCTCTGCTATAATGTGGAGCCCCATTAATTTTTGTTTGTACAGTCAGCCTGAGTTGTGGACCAAAATGTTGGGGACACTCCAGTACTCCACCTGCAGGTTGCAAATACAATTACAACCCCCTTTTTATTTTTTAAGGTGCTTCTTGAACGAGTTACATACTCACATGTACCGGCAGGCATGCCTATAGTCTCACATGTAATTTTTATTTTTTATTTTTTAAAAAATTATATATTTATTTATTAAAATATATATGGTTATAGAAAATAAAATATATATTAGATATAATAACTTTTTTTTTATAAATCATATATTTTGAATTTATATACTAAAATAGCACAGTATATATTATAGCATATGGGATTGCGAATGCGGATATAAAATGGACCGACTATTGAGTGTATTAACATATTATATACATTCTTCTTCTTATAGAAAAAATAAAAAAATTACATACTTCATATGAATTTGCACACGGTGCTATAAGAGACTTTGTTTACCAATAAAATGTTAGTACACTCAGTCTGTTTTGTAACCTCATCAACAGCTCAAAAACAATCCTCTAGTCACATATACACTCCATTATTGGATGTGCGGTGATAATGTATATTTCACTAGCACAGTGTATGAAAATTTTAAAAAACATTTTCAAAAAGAAAAAAAAATACTTGCTTATTGAAATATAAACTTCACTTTTTATAACTGCATGTATTTTATATATATATATATATATATATATATATATATATATATATATATATATATATATAATTTGCTGGACAAAAAAAAAACAATAAAGGTTGCCAACATGACAGCTTACTGGGCTGGACACATTGTTTTCTACCAACGCCCCAAAAATAAAAGTTTGGACCACTAGTGAGAGAGGAAAAAGATCAAAAGACAGGGAACTCTGAATATAATAGAATAAAATTTAAACTAATGTTTGCTTAGCCTGGATGTAATTGTTATAAAAAAGAATTTGGTAGGTAAGCAATGGGACTTCACATCTGAATGCTTGTAAATTCTATTGTTAGCTATTGAATTATGGGTCCATACCCCAACCTATGTATAATTGATGGCAACCAAGATAAATTAATTCCTTGTTCCATAACAAGCAATCTATATAGAATCAGTTTTGTTTAACTTGTATACTATTTTATGGGGTGTGATAGATTTATTCGTCCCTCTTAGCTATATCAGGATAGATAACAATCTATGCTGAATAAGTAAATTTTTATTTAATTGTATTTTCTGTTTTTCTCATTAAAAAAACGTAAAAGTGGCATTTTTATTTGTTTGGTTCACCTTGATAAAGTGATGACAAGTGGTGAAAAAAGATAAATAAGAGTTTATAACTTTTTAAATGACAGTTATACCTTTGAATAAGTGTGAGAGATGTGTGACTGATTTGATAGATGTGATAATTTTTGAAATGTGTATAAGACTGTTAGATGAAATAAGTGTGAGAGATGTGTAACTTATAATGAAGTTAACTATCATCACATTAAAACTCTGTTGGTTTTTGCAGCTAATATAAACTAAAAAGATCAAAAAATTCAGATTCCCTGTGTACACTTCACCAAAAACTTTTTCATCTCCCATATATCAGCATTCCGAGATAATCGCGCGATTCAATAGGAAGTCGAACATTCTATCAATCCAAGGAATAAGTAATAATTGACAGAGTTGGATGGCTGTGGCTCTTTTAAATTTTAAGTGACTCATCAGGATCGATTTCGTTCTTACCCATATCGAAAGATCGTAACGCATAATTATTGTGCAGAACTAGGACAGTTCAGCTTGAAACCATATGGTTGATTGCACCTGCTCCTCTTATGAATGAGCTATAATCCAAATATTATGTCACAACATCTCTGAAGACCATTCAATTTTTGTATCACTTTTTGGACAATCTTAGAACACGTTGTGAACATTAGACCACAAAAAAAAAAAAAAAAAAAACTCTGGTACTATGATTGTTAATGTCAATTGAAACTTGTAAGGCAGGAATGTTTATAAGCAATGTCTCAATCAAGAGATGGACCATTCAAAAGCAGACTAATATATACTAGTTGTTTTGAGGAATTTTAGCATGCATTCATTGAATTATACAATATATATAAATTCCTTGTCTCATGCCCACGTTTTCAATGAATTTTTCAACACCCAAAAATCAACATGATCAAATCCAGTGCTTGTAACTGTAGATCAAATTTTAGAAATTGTGAGATGCCAAAACATAAATAACTGAATAGCATCCACATATACAATGCAAACCATCCACCACGTTCATAAAATGCGAACACCATCACAAATCTGCATAGACATAAAACTACTACAGACCATATTAATGTAGTCCATACAAACAAAATTGTACAGTCCATGAACCAGAACGAAAGAAAATAAAAAGTGAAGCAAAAGAAATTAAAGATTGAACAATGATAATGTGCAGAGACCGAGTCCACATAGCCATTAAACCACACAGAGAAAGCGCGCGAAAAAAGGCAGTGTTTGTTGGACCTGAGAAACAGCACTAACACAATTGATGCATTCTTGTCTTCCAGGAAATCAAAGACCCCACACCAGGCCTATATGTCCACCAAACTTTAGATACTGAAATAAAGGGTACAAATATATGAGAATAATATATGTCTCGCTCCTTTAGCCTTTCCTTTTCTAGAAGTGGATAAGACTTGGTCTCAATAAACCAACATCAAAAGCTAGCCCTCTGATCCTACGTGTGCGCGGTGAAGATTTTGTGGACAGCATCCAAGCGCACTGGGATCCAATCGCGCTATGGTCATGTTAAACCAGAACCATATGTATTGTAGGTACATGGATCTCTTTAGTTGTCCATCAAATCCTATATGTTCTCCATTGCTTGATGTTGTGTGGCCTCCCACTGTCTTTGGTGATCTTTCAAAGACAAGTGTGCCACCAGATTTGATCATGTGTTCCTATGATGGACTTGGGGACATCCTTGAATGTTTAGTAGAACAAATGGGTAGTTGTAATAAGACATATCTCCATTATGTAACCATGTATGCATCTCTATTGTTATATATAATGAAAACTCCTATTTATCATCGTAACTATATTAATACGGTTCGATTATGGATGTGGATGAATCTAACTAAACTATTAATGTAAAAGCTGATCTCTCCAAGAACTTTAATTTACCCCTCATGAGCATCCAAATTTTCTAAATAGTCCAAAAAGAATTTCCATGTAAGTGAGATTATCTCCATGAAACAAACCTTATTCCAGTCCTTTTAATATCAAATTTTTCAGACTTTTAGATGGTCTTTAATGCCTACTATTAAATGTAGTCATATTTTTCCTTTTTTTTTTTGGTATTATGAGGCATAAAAAGAGGGTAACTTTTCATTTTGAGCAAACATTAGTTGTTTTATTAATTTAAAAATCAATTTGAATTTTTGTATTTTTGAATTTTTCATTTTTAATATATTTGTATCCTTTTATTTTCGTATTAGAAGAATAAATATAATACAGCTACATAGATTCGAATCCATACAATACAGCTACATAGATTCGAATATAAAACTTAAAATTGGACCCAAAAAAAATTGTCCAAAAGTTTTACATACATCCCCCACATATAATTCCCCACTTTCAATTGTCCCCTACAAAGACAGGCGCTATGATCCTCAAAATATCAATTCCACTTACAACAATTACAGTGATTAATCAAAACAAAATATTAGAATTATAATCCAGTCAAATCCCAACACAGGCCAATCCCCAAGAAATTGCAAATCTGACTCTACTCATTCTCCATATCATGACTTCAAAACAACAAAAAAATGAAATATATTGATAATAATAATTCACCTGCATTAAGATGGGCCCATGTCATGAAATTATGCAACAGGGATCAACAAGAAATTTAGAATAAGCGACTTTGTTTCTTATGTTAAATGTGTTCAATGGAAAGTCAATTGGGGTGCTTTTATGTTCAACTTTTGCCAGAGGTGGGGGGAGAATGATGTATTGGTGTGACCCACATTGTCTGCCAAGAGAGTTTGGTGTTGGATGTAACAACTTAGCTTTCATTAATTTGGTATAAAATGCCTTCCAAGGAAACTTTTTTGCCTCTTCAAATGACTACTAAATGCAGAACTCAAAAGTCCAACTCGCATGATAACAACCACAACTACTAGAATGTCTTGTTATGATAATGTTCTTTCTTAGTGAAAAATATTTAAAAAATAATAATGAAATTGATGGATCTACTGCTTCATTGTATTCAGTAGAGTACACGGCCAAGCAATTAAGAAATAGTAAAATTAAGGAAAATATATTCATTTACCTAATTGAAAATATATTTTTTATTAATAAGTATTTTTTTTCATGATCAAATATTTCCCTCTCAGATAATAATAAAATTTGAACCCATATCCCCTCACGGAAAAGGGGAAATTTCTACCACCATACCAAAAAAAAGGTTTGGTGAAATAAATTACTATTTACTGTGACTAGGTTATGCTGTTCAAATATTCCAATCTGATACGATTAGAATCCACTTGGGAGTGCTAGTCCAAAAGGATTCTTGTCGCCAACTTTGAATATCTCCTGACATAATTTGATTTGAGGGTAGTAGTTGTAGCAAGTCTTCTTTTTTTCTTCACCTGATACGAAGAAAAAAGAGAAGAAAAAACATACAGTGAAACTACAAAAGTTCATCGTCCATATGGCTGACAAAAGGTGGAGGTGCATATTCCAAAATGGATATATGGTGTGAGAGAGGATCTAATTGGGGATCTAAATAGGGACCCATTTGGCTCTACCCTCTCTTCCTCATCAACCTAGATCATGAAAATCCATGGCCTGTGCCTTGTTTTTTTCTTTTTCTTTTTCTTTTTCTTTGTTTTGGTCCAATTGGCTTTGAAGATATATCATTGCATGTGATATCTGTTTGGCAGATCCTATGAAGATTGGATCCTTGATTGTTTGTCTATATTTGTTTCTCACTCATAAAAGATATGTCCAGGA
Source organism: Acorus calamus (assembly GCA_030737845.1). NCBI lineage: Eukaryota > Viridiplantae > Streptophyta > Magnoliopsida > Acorales > Acoraceae > Acorus > Acorus calamus. Next base: position 8,657,898 of record CM060862.1, on the reverse strand, counting down.
GTGTTTCATTTTGAACTTCAATTCCAATACGCACATATTTTTTAAGATTTTTTATTTTTAAGTCATCATAAACCATAAACCAAAGGATTTAGTGATTGATCTTTCATTTCTTTATATTTTGGTTTTAGTCTTCATATTTAAAGGATATGTTCTTTTTTAGTCCCTGTGAGGGACCTATTCCTAAATTATTTGATTTTTTTAGTCTTTGGGAGGGACTAGAAAAGAACATATCCTTTAAATCTGGGGACTAAAATTAAAATATGAAGAAGTGAGGATTGATCCCTAAATACATATGTTTACAGGGACTAAAAACTAAAAAACCCTTTTTTTTTTCTTTTTTTTTAAAACGGCATCCAATGAAGGGTATGTTTTATTAAAAAATAAAATATATTTTTAATGAATTGCATGAATTCATTTATACAAAATTAGAAACATATCTAACTAGGTATATATATAATTTGTTAATGATAATGCATGAGACAAATAAGTTAGTTATATGGTATCAGAACTGAGACTATTGGATTGTGTGTGACATCGCCTATTTTTTAGTCAAACTCCCAAACCAAAAATTGAGAAATAAATTGAATGAAATGAAAAGCCAAAGATATTCAAAACCAAGTTTGAGAGGCCTAAATTAAAATTAATAGAGTCCCAAAGGGGGAAAAACCTTGACTAACTTACCTTGTGTATACTAAATATTTTATGTTGATGGTATGTGATATGAAGCCTTTTACAATGCTCGAAGGGAAGAAGAAAAAAAAAGCATCCCTTAAATCTATTACAGTCAGAGCCTTTTGGCATGTTTTTTCATCAAACAGTACCCAGTTCAATATAACTGAGTATCAAATCCATTTTGAACTGGTCTGATTTTGTGAAAAAAATAATAAATAGACTTTGTGCCCAGTGAGTCAGACCTAGGATTTATTGGTCCCGAAGGTGATATTGTGAAACAAATCTTTTTTCATAGACACATATCTCTACTTTCACTGACTCATAATTTCCACACCATGAACATAGATTCATTGTATCACCAATATCTCTTGCAGTTCAATTGGGTGTATTTTCGAGTTTGTTTCATTCTTAATTCTTAAGGCATGAAAAAGAAATAAAACATTTGGACTTGATAGGCATCCATACTTTTTCTTTCCCATAGAGATAATTGGTACGGATGAATGGAAGAGTGGGGCTGTGGGGGACCTATTGAGGAATTTTAGGTACTTTTAGGTGGTGAGCTTATATCACTCGACACTCGACCAAGCCCCCCCCCCCCCCCCGCCGCAACAATGGAGGACCTCAAAATAAAAAATATATATTATATTTTATTTCCTATATTATAGATTTTTTTCTTTTTTGTTTTAAACTTATCCATTTCTTCCTTTAGTTTGTTTGTTATTTATTTATTTTATTTATTATTCGATTTACGAAGAATATTTTTTATTAGATTCATGTTATATTTTTATTTTATTTACATTTTTTATTTGATAAAAAATCGATATAACTCTCTAGAAAGTTAGCTAAATCGGTTTTAATCCTTGTAAAATTGAAAAGTCACAAGTCATTATGTTATTAAAAGTTATTTTAGTCTCTACCATCACCCCAACTAATCAGGTATAAACATTAAAAGTTATCAAAATGCTCTCACCTCTTATTTTCAAAAAATCGATATAATTTCCTAAAAACTTATGAAAATTAGAAAATGACCCTATAAAATTGGTAAATCTCATCAGATTTCTATCTTATTGAAGAATATTTATTTTAGTCCCTACTGTAACCAAAACTAATCAGATTTGTGGTTGACTCATACATGATATATTATTGTAATACCTTTTTAAAATTTATTTAATAAATTAATGTATACATTAACCAGATTTATGGTTTACTTTAACGAGATTTGCTGATTTTATAAAGACTTTTTTCAATTTTCATAAGTTTACAAGGAGTTATATGAATCCCCCCCCCCCCCCCGCACCTTTTTTTACCGTTTGTGAGTATATGATAGCATGGGAATTTTCAGAAAAAGATAAGCATTTTTATCATCAAAATGACTAAATCGGATTTTTTCATATTTTGCAGAGACTTATTTGAATGTATTTATTTGAGCAATTTAACTCAGAAACTAAATCCGTTAACTATATATACTCTCTGAGAACCTGTGAGGATTTTCAATTTTATAGGGACTAAAACCAATTTAGTGAACTTTTCAATGAGTTATATCGATTTTTATTTTATTCTTATTTCAATGGATTTTATTTTATTTATTATTCAATTTACAAAGAATATTTTTTTTATTAGATTCTTGTTATAATTCATTTTATTTACATTTTTTATTTTACATATCATTTGCTACTTTGTCGGCAACACTTGAAAATAAAAACCAATTTCAACACATCTGTGCGAGAAAAAAATGATCAACTTTTGTATTAAGACGTGTCATGAACATGTGACACTGTTAGAGCTCTAATCATTGGTCTCACATGTCAAGTTTTGAGCCAATTAAGGACTACACTACGACCTCAAATGAGTTACTGGTGATTTCTACATGAGTGCTGCATGAGTGCTGCTACACTCAGTTTTATTCTCAATCAAAAGCACATATCATATATACTTCGTTACAGATTTAATTAAGCATATATCTCATTAGATGATGTATATACCTCATTACACTTGTTAAAAATTGGTTCATTCAATTTGAAATGGGACGATATGCACTTTTTATCAAAACATATACTTCATTAGATGATATTTACTATTTTTAAAAAATGAAAACACTTGAAGTTTGAGTTCTGATAGGTGAATGTGATTGAGTGTATCATTTTCCTTTCTATATATTTGATTTTTTATTCCAGTAACAAGGCCCACAGAGAGACCGACCAACACCAAGGCACATGGCCCAGACTCCTAACTCCCCACATGGGGTCTACCGGGATTGATCCCGGGTCAATCCATCAAGGACGATGCAATTCTTCCACCTCATCAAGTGAGGGGACGGGCACATGGTAGGGCAAAGCTATTCCCACTACCCGAGTTACTATTTCCTACTACCTAAAATTACGAAAATGCCATTATTTATTTTATTTTTTCGTTTCCCTTTCCCACTACCCAGTTCGACAGCATACAGTTGAAGTGTTCTTCACTGGGACGACAAAGGTCCGTCGAACTGTCTGAATAAGTGTCGACAGAGGCCCAATCGAAATGTGTTTCACTAGGACGACAGAGACCCGTCGATTTGTCTGAGCAAGTGTCGACATGGATGTGTCGAACCCTTCAAAACAATAACTTTCTTCTAAGAATCAATCAATTATACAATCATTTAAGTCCTTATGAAAAACAAAAATGTCATTTAAGTTATTTAAGTCTTTTTAAAAATCATTCATATATATATATATAAGTATAAGAAACAAAAATATCAAATAAACAGTAAACATTTCATATAGACAAAAAATATTATTTTATTTTCTAAATAAGTGGAGTCTTTTATAAACAAACTTCACTTATTTAGAAAAGAAAATAATGTTTTTTTCTATATGAAATGTTTATTGTTTATTTGGTTCAAATAACTCTTTGTTTGATATTTTTGTTTCTTATACTTAAATAAATATATATGTGAATGAAAGACTTAAATAACTTAAATGACATTTTTGTTTTTCATAAGGACTTAAATGATTGTATAAATGATTGATTCTTAGAAGAAAATTATTGTTTTGAAGGGTTCGACACATTCATGTCGACACTTGCAAACACACTTCGACGGGTCTCTGTCGTCCTAGTGAAACACACTTCGACTAGGCCTCTGTCAACACTTATTCAGATAGTTCGACGGACCTCTGTCGTCCCAGTGAAGAACACTTCAACTGAACGCTGTCGAACTGGGTAGGTAGTGGGAAAGGGAGACAAAAAAATTAAAAAAATAATAGCATTTTCGTAATTAGAGGTGGTGGGAAAGTTAAGTAGGGTAGTGGGACTATCACTGGGGCATTGTGGGTTGATTCTTCATTTGCTTGACATGATATAATTTAAATTGGGTTTTTTTTCTCTTATCTTTATGTGCTTTTATTTTATATTTTTTACATATTTTGTTTTTATTTATTTATTATATTATTTGTTATTTATCTTTGATTGCTTTTTATTGTATTAGGGTTTGTTTCTATCGAAAGCAATTGTATAAAAAATATAGGGGTTTTTGCGTGTATATCCTTAAAAATATTTTTTTATTTTTATATCATTACAAACACTCTATTTTCTTTTATATAATTCAAAATTATAAAAAATCTGCATATTTGTCACTCTAGTTAAGTTCATTATTATCTTTCTAAATATATTAATTAACATCATTTAGTCTTGCAAAAAGAGCAAAGTACCCTTATTTTCTCTTCTTTTTTTATATATTCTCTCACATTATAATTTTATTTTTATAATATAAAATCTATATTTTTCTTAATATATAAAATATATATATAATTCAAGTTTTCAACAAAATATTTATAATCAACAAAGATTTACAGTAATATATATTTCAATCATCAGAGAGTTTTCTTTATATTTTTATTACATTAATATAATAAAAGTAAAATAAATAAATTCATTCAAATACTTATCATATAACAACCATAAATTAAGAAAGTTATAAAAATTCAATATATTCATTTAATTTGAAACAAATATGGAAAGAGGCAAAAATAATTAATTAAATTATTAACAATCACTATTATTGTAAACATTAAGCTAAAGGTTATTTTTGTCCTTTCTTTTCACCAATCTGTGTGTTAACTATAATTAATTTAGATTTTGATAATAAGAGATGATCAAATGGCATATTTGACATTAAATAAGATTTCGATAGTACACAAATAAATATATGATTTACAATGGTATATAAATAATTAGCAGATATTTGAATGGTATATATGCAAAAATAAATAAATAAATAAACCCAAAAATTTATGTGAAAATATGGAACCACATTTTAAGATTCACCTAAGGGCTAAGGCGCCTCTTATAGATAGCAATCAAGACAGTCAAAAAGTGATTTACAACACTCTGGACCGGTTCTCTCTCTCTCCATGAGCATGTTTTAATAAGAGCAACTCCAATCACATTTCATATCTCCAAATTTTAATAGTGGTGTGCTCCACTACCCTCCACATCTATCTTCAAATATAGAGATTTGGATTTAACCCTCCACATTTGAAGGTCACCTCCAAATTATATTTTTCACTTTTTATTTTGTACAATAATTACTTCAACATAACATATATTCAAATCCGCTAATCAATTTTTAATAGAAGTACTATCATTGGAAAGGTCTCATCGAGACCTTCAAAATGATATTAATATTAAATTATTTGAGAATTAATATTAAATAAATTCTCATATGTTTGATTGTTCAAGAATTATGCAATTTAATTCAATTAAAAATTTACTAATTTAAAAATAACTCTAAAACCATTTAATATTATACTCATTTTAAAGGTCTTAATGAGATCTTTTCAATAGTATAAATTTTTACATAAATAGATTAATATTAATAATATTTATTAATGAGTTTTTATATAAGATAATATAATTTTAAAAATGATATAAAAAAAATAGAGATTGATGGTTGGAGTGCAACACCTCTTAAAAAGAAATTTTCTCCAAATATGAAAAGTCAACCGTCCATGTTTAAAGGCTTGAGTTAGAGATACTATAATGCTTATTCGTGAACGTGAGAATAATTGAGAATAATATTTCAATCGAAATTATTAGTTCATTACCCTCCCGTGGAGTATGCTGAAATTATAAAATAGATTGGTTTTTTGAACTTTAATTGAGTTGAGCCAAATAACCAAAAACGAAAGCATCCATTATTTATAATTACATATAAAAGATGAGTGCCGTTCCACCCAATTTTTTTTAACCCCAATTACCATTCTATATGCATCGATAAAACATTAACAAAGCATGTATACTCATATTAACGAGGTATATGCACCTATACAAAATTTTAACATTTTTTATAAATGCATTCATGCAATTCATCAGAGCATATGCTTCATTTTTTTATAAAAACATGTATCTCATTAAATAAAGTATATTATTTTTAAAAACTTTAAAACATGTGGACTGGAATTATGACTGGACATAACATTATCTATAAAAGAAACATGAAGTTCTAGCATTTAGGTTCACCAAATCATGAACAGTCTCCAGTACAAATTGGATGAACAGTCCGAATGAATTTAAGCAGCTAAAAGATTGTCTTCCTTTCAGGTTCCTTTTTCGAATGATAGAACAAACAACAAACCTCCATAAGTAATGCTCATTACTACAATAGAGGGAGCATCATTTCTGCCAATCAATTATATCATGACAAGCAAAATTTGAGTGCTGCTTTGAATCCATAACGCATTTGAAAATGGAAAACAAGAGAAGCACGCATCACCTGATTTTCCTAAATAAGTCCAAAAATCTCTCCATTTTTTTAGTTCAGCAAAATTGCACCAGCTCTGTACGAAACAATCTTCAAGGCCCCACTGGTGAGTAGTTCTGCCCACTTTTGATGACACCAAAATGTAGAAGCGAACCTTAAAGGATGAAACATGTTAAGAGATTGGGAACTCTCAGCCACTTGTGTTCTCTCTCTTCGCATATACTTTGTAAGCAGCCAGTCCAACGAGAGCAACTGCCACACCAACTATTTTGAAATACAACAAATGATTTAGAAACAATATAAAAACCTTGAATCCTTGATACCCATGCAATGAATTCATCATATGAAGTCCATCATTGGATGGTGAACTAAGAAAGGCCATATCAGTCAAATATGATAGTGGCCCAGTCTTTGAAGCCAAGAAATCATGAATATCTTGAGAATACAATCCAAACAAAGACCACCATACCAGGAGAAAACCAAGTTCTAGGAACTCTTCTCTCTCCAAAAATGCAACAATGTGATATATCTTAAGATACACTGCAAAAGACTAGTCAAGAAATCATCAAATGCTTTCCGTGCAGGAAAAGTGTCCATGTCAAAATCTTTTCAAGTGGTTCTTCAATTCGACATGTCAAAATCTTTTCAAGTGGTTCTTCAATTCGAGTAGAGCAATAAATTCCATCAAGAATATATCTTCCAGCCGAATCTCAATGTGTACAACCAAAATATAATTCCTTGTGGCACTTCAGAGTAATCTAATGATTTTTAGAAGTAATGTACAAAACGTGTAGAGAACATTGTGAGTGCATCTATAGCAACCCTTACCGGGGATGAGAAACTTGTACAGGGGTAGAACTTGCATGTCTTTTTATTTTGCAAAGAAGGTTTCTCATCTTAGGTTTTTTTCTTTTTTTTGTCAGGGTGGTTTACCACATTAATATAGTGAGCCCCATATAATATGGTGTATCGCCCACATCTCCCCCCACCACAAAAAAAATAAAATAATAATAATAATAATAATCAAGTTGTCACAGTCAACTTATGATAATGAATCAAATCTTAATGCAAGTGGCTGAGTATGCATAACCTTACACGCAAAATCTAATTGTGTGCTGCCACAATGTAATTTTTGGTGGCACTTTAAGCCCCCGTTTGGAACGGGGATATGATTTATGACAGAGTTTACGTTTATCCAAGCATAAATGAATAAAAATAAAGATAAAATTATTTGTGTTTGATTGTGTTTTGAATTATTTTTGTTGGTAAACGTAAGAATAAATGTTTTGTTGTTTGGATAAAATGTGGATAAAGTATGGATAAGGATTTAAAAAGGTAAAAAAATAATAATAGTTGATTTGCCAGGTGATTTATAAGAAGTGATGATAGTTGATATGATAGTGAGTCCACATATTCTTTGGGTGAAATAACCTAGGATAACTTTAATTAAAGGGGTTGATTGGAATCCATATACCACTTCATACCAGTTTATTCTGACATATTTTATCAAGGGTTATCCGGGGCAAACAAAAACACCAAAATTCTTATCCAGGGTTATCCAGAGGCTTATATCCAAAACAAACGGGGGCTAAGTAATCTAATGTTTTTCAAAAGTACAATGCAATGATCTAGTAGACATGGTCAAATTCGGTTAATGAAATCCTAATGCATGTTAATGTGGGTACATGGTTTTGAGGCATGCTTCGTGTAAAAATAAAATAATAATAACAATAATAACAATAATAATAATAATAATAAACCTCTTTGTATTTGGCATTTGAAATCTTAATGATTTTGGCTTGGTGAAATCTAGGACATTAGCACGAATATGCTATTAACTAATGAGAAAAGTGGGGTTTTGGGATAATTGGTGTGTTTGGATAAACATGTGTTGATACTGATGTGGTCTTGAAACCCTAGGCTGGGAACAAAAATTATTCTATAATTAACAAAAATTTACAATGCTTATTCCTAGTTCTTAAGGATTTTTTTGTTTTGAATAGAACATTAATCGACCATCGAGACTATAGGTCAGTTAGGGACCAATTTTCAAAGAGCGTTCATACACTTGATCCATTTTGCAGCCGTTTGCATCCTCATATACTATGATACCACAGTATTATTGGAGTCATTATATAGGCATGTTGTTGGGCCTATTCCCGGAGGCCCAGGAGTTGGGGGGCAACGCCCCCCATGGGCCGCAACCCCCCCCCCCCCCGGGTCGAGTTTTTTTCATGGGTATTTTGGTCATTTTCTGTTTCTAGGATTTGTACATCTAGTAACTATATAAGGGACTTTTCAACCTCCATTACTGAATATAATATTATTCCATTTATTTCTTCTTGGTATCATAGCCGCAAAGAAACCCTAGGGTTTCACGATTTTTTTTCTCTTCATCACGGGTCATGGTGATAATTATCATTTCCTCTCTCGGATCGAGATTTGAGTTCTTTTTGCAATGGATCCAACGCTAAAGGACCCCACGCCACTATCGGGTGAGGAGATCAAGGACACCACGCTTGGTATCACCACCATTCCGTTAGGGCATAACTCTTATGCTCAACAGATTACCAACGTGCTTCTTGATGGTCGAAATTATCCGTCCTGGTCGCATTCTATTCGATTATATTTGGGTAGTCGAGGCATGTTAGGTCTTCTTCTTGGCACCATTAAAAAGCCGGCAGAAACAAATACAACCTTCAATCAATGGGAGATTAACAATTGCACGGTTCTCAGTTGGCTCTACAACTCCATGGAGACCCGGATCTATAATATGTTCATGTATCATGATACGGTCGACTCTCTATGGGCTGCGTTGAAGAAGACCTATGGTCATGCCGGGAATGACTCACGGATCTATGAGTTGTACAAGGATATTGCTCAGGCCACCCAAGGTACCCAATTTGTTACAGATTATTTTGGATTTCTTCAGGCTCGTTGGGAGGAACTTGCCCATTATGAGCCTCTCTCAGAGTTGTCTAAGGAGGCTGCCATGATTGTTTGCTCCCTTGACATCACCTTCTATGCACAGAGAGGTACGTCTTGCTGATGGCTCACTTACACCTGTCATCAGTAAGGGTACCGTTCCTTTATCTTCCTCTTTATCATTACACTATGTGATACATGTTCCCAATCTTGCTCTTAACCTTTTTTCTGTTAGCCAATTGACTAAGGTTTGAAACTGTTCAATGACTTTTTACCCTGATCATTGTGTTTTTCAGGACCTGAGTACACGGAGAATTTTTGGCAAGGGGTATGAGAGAGATGGCCTTTACGTCTTCGGAGAACCACCCACCACGGCTCATGCTTTCCTTTTGCCCACCGATCATTCGCATAGTTTTTCTCTACAATCTTTATATTTATGGCATGCTCGTTTAGGACATGCCAATTTTCAACATCTATGTTCTTTATTTCCTATTTTTCGTTCTTCATGTAAGACTCATAAATGTCAATGTGCTGTGTGTGAGCTTTCTAAACATACACGTACTACTTATATTTCTCACATGAATAAAGCTTCCGAGTTGTTTGATTTGATTCATTCTGATGTGTGGGGTCCCTCTCCTGTTATTGCTTTTGGTGGTCATAGATATTACTTGACATTCATTGATGATTTTTCTAGATATACTTGGGTTTATCTTCTTAAATCTTGGTCTGAGGTATCCTCTTAGTGTGTTAATTTTTTGCGCATGATTAAAACACAGTTTAACATTACTGTCAAGAGTATCAGGTCTGATAATAATGGGGGGGAGTATGTCTCGGATTCTTTTCAGTCTCATCTGAATGAGTTGGGAATTCTTCAACAGTTGACTTGTCCATATACACCTGAGCAGAATGGGGTAGCGGAATGAAAGAATCGTTATCTCATGAATATGGTTCGTTGTCTTCTTCGAGGAATGATTGTTCCAAAGTCCTATTGGAGTATAACAGTCCTCACTGCTGCCTTTTTTATTAATCGAACTCTTAGTCGTACTTTAGGAGGTCAAGTTCCTTTTCATGTTTTGTATCCTGATCATACTCTTTTCCCCATCACTCCTCAAGTCTTCGGGTGTACTTGTTTTGTTCAGGATAGGGGACCCTCACGCACCAAGCTTGATAATAAGTCTATATGTTGTGTTTTCCTTGGTTATTCCACCATATCCAAAGGATATAGATGCTATGATCCTATTTCTCGGAGATTGTTTCATTCCCTTGATGTTACATTTTTTGAAGATGTGCCATATTTTTCTGACACGGTTCTGCAACATTCATTTTCACCGGTTCGACCGACTTCATTTTTTCCGTCATTGCCTTTGCCACAACCACAGTCACAGTCGCCATAGCCACCGTCGTCACCACCATAGTCTCCTCTAATTGTATACACTCGTAGACCTCGGCCACCTCTCTCTCCTGCTCACTTGTCGGCATCCTCCTTTAACTCAGGTATACATTTTACCTTGATCAATCCATAGCTCATTCCTGATTTGCCTCCATCTGACTCTGATGTGCCTATTGCTCTTCACAAAGGTCGTCGGAGTTGTCACTGCTCATCCTCTTGCCAAGTTTGTTTCTTATCGGGGACTTTCCGATTCCTACCTGGCTGCTACGTCGTCTATCCGTATTCCTCATACTGTCACTGAGGCATTACAAGATTCTCTATGGACCGCCGCTATGATCGCTGAGATGGATGCCTTGCAAAAAAAATCATACGTGGGAGTTAGTTGATCTTCCACCAGGGGAGAGGACCGTTGGTTGTCGATGGGTTTTCACAGTAAAATACAAGGCTGATGGGGCTATTGAGCGGTATAAGGCACGCCTTGTTGCAAAAAGCTTTACTCAGATTCTAGGGAAGGATTTTCATGCTACATTTGCTCTTGTTGCCAAGCTAACTACTGTTCGGCTTCTTGTCTCTCTTGCTGCTTGCCACAACTGGCCTCTTCATCAGATGGATGTGAAGAATGCTTTTCTTCATGATTACTTGACAGAGAAAATTTATATGGATCCTCCGCCTAGTTTTCGTCTTCAAGGGGAGTATTCCGGGAAGGTGTGTCTTCTTCTCAAATCTCTATATGGACTGAAGCAGTTACCGAGAGCATGATTTCAGAGATTCAGTGTAATCATTCTCTCTCTTGGATTCACTCGTTGTCATGCTGATCATACTTGCTTCATTCGTCGAAGTAATGGACGGTGCACCATTGGTCTAGTTTACGTGGATGATATTATTATCACAGGAGATGATGCTGATTACATTGTCAGAGTGAAGACTGAGCTTGGACATGCATTTGATGTGAAGGATTTAGGTCCTCTCCTCTTCGGTATATTTTGGGGATTGAGATTGCTCGCTCACGCCATGGTATTTCGCTCTCCCAGGGAAAATACACTCTTGACCTTTTTGAGGACACCGGTATGCTTGGATGTCGCCCTGCCACTTTCTCCTATGGACCAGAACCATCGCCTTCATGTTGAATCAAGCGACCTTCTACCAGATCCTTCTTTGTATCAGTGTCTAGTGGGTCGTTTGATCTACTTGACAAATACTAGACCTGATTTGACTTTCGCTGTCAGCGTGGTGAGTCAATTCATGCATGCCCCACGGACTTCTCACCTAGATGTTGTTTACAGGATTCTTCGATACTTGAAGTCATACCCAGGTCTTAGCTTATTCTATGCTACTAGTGATCAACCTATCATTTCTTGCTACACTGATGTAGATTATGCTGGTCCACTTACTGATCGTCGATCCACTTCTGGTTTCTGTGCTTTCCATGGAGGCAACCTTATTTCCTGGAAAAAAAAGAAACAAGTGTTGTCTCTTGTTCTTCTGCTGAGACAGAATATCGTGCCATGGCCCAAAGCACATGTGAGATCATTTGGTTGCGCTCTCTTCTGACAAAGTTGAGATTCCCTATAGCTGGTTCATCTACTTTGTTTTGTGATAACCGATCTGCCATTATGTTTGCCTCGGACTCAGTTTTTCATGAGCGGACCAAACACATTGAGGTTGATGTTCACTTTCTTCAAGAGAAAGTACAGTCGAGCGCCATTGACACAATTTTTGTCTCTTCCAATGAGCAACTTGCTGATATGTTCACCAAGTCCGTTGGTCCCTCTATTTTTCGTTCTAGCTTGACCAAGTTGGGCTTGATTGATATCTTCACTCCAACTTGAGGAGGAGTATTGGAGTCATTATATAAGCCTGTTGTTGGGCTTATTCCCAAAGGCTCAAATTTTTGTCATGGGTATTTTGGTCATTTTCTGTTTCTAGGGTTTGTACATCTTATAACTATATAAGGGACCTTTCGACCTCCATTACTAAATATAATATTATTCCATTTATTTCTTCTTATGGGTTGTATCATAGTGTATGGGGCTTGTTTCAATTTTTCAAAGAAACAAAATATACACTAGTGTATTAGTTCTATTTTTATTCATGTTGGTCTCCATATCCCTATTGAACTGAGTGACTAAGTTTTAATTTTAAGATCCTTTCTAAGGTCAAAACGGAGAATCTCCAATCAAAATATTTTCTATTCAAATATTTATCTATGCAAATAAAATATTTGTTTCCTGTATAATCACTAATAGGTAAACCAACTGGTACATGATTGGATTCTTGTCTATTGTATTTGTGAGAGGTGAAATCAAATCTTCATCCTCTGGGCCGGATCTTGACTCGATGCGAGCTTTGATTACGGATCTGAGAATGAGCACCAGGAAGATCCTCTTCGAGGTTGCGAGAGTTCCATCATCAAGCCTCCTAGCTCCGCTCCGGTCACCTGCAACTCACATCAGTGTGTTGTCAGTTAATGCCCCTCCGATGCTCAAATTAGTTTTCCGACCTAGAAGAATTTTACTTGAGCTTTAGAGGATTTTCCGAAAAAGTGTGTGTACCTTGTCCAGAAGGGGATACCCTTCCTTTTTATACTGGGAGAAGGCGTGCTTGATGTCGACTTGGTTAAAACAACCAGCTATCAGAGCCCGAGCTAACTAGAAACAATCCGACCATGGGGCCTGACCTAGTGCAGGAGTCATCCACACACTCGCATCAGCAAGATAACAGAAAGCTCGAGGGAATATTCTGTAACGCAGTGGCAGTAACCGACCGTCAAGAATCGGTTATGATGAACTAATCCCAAGATCACACGTGTCAATCAATCCCCAAGCCACGTGAAAGATTCCATCTAGTGATAGGATCACACCTCCAAAGTAACATTGGCACGCCTTCTCCCAGAATAAAAGAAAGGGTATCCCCTTCCGGAAAAGATATACACACTTCTTCCGAAAATCCTCTAAGACTCAAGTAAAATTCCTCTAAACCGGAAAACTGACTTGAGCGTCGGAGGAGCGTTGGCCGACACCACATTGGTGCGAGTTGCAGGTGACTGGAGCAGAAGAAGATCTTCTTGGTGCTCCTTCTCGGATTCGTAATCAAAGCCCGGATTGAGTCAAGATCCGGCCCAGAGAAGGAAGATTTGATTTCACCTCCCACAGTATTCATTAGGATCCCCTCAATCCCAATTTAGTATATATTTCAATTCGTATAACAGTATATATTTCAATGGGCGAGTGTATATTTTTTTTAAAAAAAAGCACCGGGTGAGGCTGCACATGGGGCAAGACATATCATTTCCCATTTTCAAAAGGAGTAAAATAATAGATTCTGGAAAAACTACTTTCAACTAACTTTTTTACCAAGCTGTTTTGTTGACTTCCAAACATAAACCAAAATTTGAACTCAAAAGCTGAATTTGAAAATATCCGTTTGGAACTGATTATCTAAAAACTAATTTTTGCAAACGCAAAATAATGAAGATGAGAAGAGAGTATACCGAGTACAGCAATAAAATTGAAAAGAAGCAAGGCAAGGAGAATGGCACATATGCGAGTTTCACATTCTATTAAAAAGAAACAAAAAGAACAGTGCAGAAGATATGACTGCACATATTACCTACATACAACCAGACACTATGCTTTAGTAAGAAAATGCATTCAACAATTGTGGGAAAGATGAATTTATACAAAAGTTAATAGTTTAAGGATGTATACATCACTAACAGTATACATTTTTCTACTTGAAAGTTGGAAGGTGCACAGAGATACATCTATAATGACAATGTAAGGGGAAATTCTGGTTTATGATAAGGGTAAGGAAATGGTCCCCATTGATCACAATTCCTATGAAACAACATAAAGGCTTGCATGGTGACATGTTGATAAAATATCGAAAATAGACTATCTTCTAAAAATAGAATTCATATGGAAAATAATGCAAAATTGCCTGTTTGCTAACTCATCTCAACACAATGACAATCAACTAAAGAAGATCAATCACTGCTTATAACTAATTAGTGAAGATTTAGAAATAAAAAAGAACAATTGGAGTAGCTTACCAGAAACAAACATAAGAGAACGATTGACGATTTTATGGTATTGCTTCCGGTTTCGTCCGGCCTCAGTTTCTGGAATGCTCAAATGAGGGTTTTGGGCAGCATTGATAATCCTGCGGTACACATTATTTAGATCTCCTAATTTCATGCTGACAGGTATAGGTGCTTCTATTCCCATATCTTGACTGACCTGCAGCACCATAAATGTAACCAATGAATACACACAAAACAATAAAAGGAGAACATTGCAACATGTGATTAGTTGACTGAATATAAAACCAATATTTAGCAATAAGCTACAATTGAGATAAGTAAATTCTCAGAAACTATGGACATGGCATCAACTTTAGGCAAACTATTAAATGCATTGGCAAACATTTTTATGTCTTGAAAGGCTCATAGAGGGGAAATGGCTGAAAATTTTTAAAGAAGAATATTCCAAGAAACACCATTTTAGACTCCAAAAAGACCACCATGCATGAGTTGAGTGGAAGCCAGTTTAAATGCTGAGGATTATTTCCAGAGGTATCCATAATGTAAGATAAAACAATATTTTTTTTACTTTAACCCCAAACGGAAGAACAAGGAGTTGGTATATGAATCTACCCTTGTTGAATCTTGTATGGCCAATGTATATGGGTCAAGATCATCCTTGGCCGAAACAATGAGGCAGGGAACATCAAAACCACTATTTTCTCCATGAGTAGCAACTTCTACAAGCAATTCGGTCGCTCTCCTCCACGATTTCTCTCTGAGCTGTAAGCAAAACAAACAAAAAAAGAGACAATAAAATGAACAGGCTTCCATGCACCAAAAGCAAGACTTGTAAAGCCATCTCTAATAAATTATTCACCTAAACCCCAGAAGAATAACAACTTATAATAATGTACAATGCAATATAAATGTATAACAAAAACAAAAGGTCCTGCTAGCTAATAGCCCTGACTTCTTTTTGAAGTAAGCTAAAAGCCTGGACAAATCAAAAGCAGGTCAGATTGGGAATGGCATGCTTGGGCTTTATGTTCCCTTAAAGACATGGTTGTACCACCATGTAAATTCTATGGTCAAATAATTGTTGCACCACCATAAAAGCTAACAATGATGAACAAATGGCAAATAAAAACATGGGAGAATCATAACCGTAAAGTTTAACCAGGCTTGCAAATCCAATCCACAAGTGTGGACTAATCCTGCAAGTTAAACCCACCCTGATGTTCCACTCCAGCCCACAGAGACAGAAAAAAGAGAAAATTCACAACATTAAGTAGTGAGTTGATTGGCGTTCAATGTCCTTTGCACAGTGAATGACAACAACATATGCCTAAAAGTTCATAAGATCATAGAAAATTTCACAAATATTGCAAGACAAATAACAAACTTCGCTGATCAATCTAATAATGTTAGACAACCAAAAAAAAAAATCTAGTGTTAAAAAAAAGTAGAGTTTCAGAATCACCTATCATGGACAAATACAGCTATATCACAAGCTGCCAAGGACTCCCTATCAGATAGCAGTTTTGCCACCCCATCTTCTGGAATTTCACGCATTATCAGTGTCTTCCGAGCTCCCTTTCGAAATTAAGCAAAGAATCAACTCACAATCCAATGTATAATTAAAATGAAAAAAAAGTAAATGGATAATAATGTAGTAGAAAAATATAAAACATGGAGATAACAACTAACAAGGAGAAAACAGCTACATTGTCGGGAGATAAAAATATTTGCCTCCTAGATGCCCCCCAGCCTCCCAGACTTACAGCACACCTTCCAGCCAATTCCCACTGGGGGGCATGGGACTGGCAACTAATATGGCCAGAAAGTGCTGATGGGATTCTGACTACTGCAGTAGCTCAATAAACTATCAGCAAACAATCCAGCAAACTTCATTGGGCTCCCTTGATCTGGCAGAAAAACCAGCTGCCAAGCACATTTTCTGCACATGATTGGCACTTATTATAAAGCTCCCCACCCTTAGCCTGTTGCACAGATAAATTCTTAGTCACAGACACTCTCTCCATAGTGCGAGTCCGCCCAAGAGGAGATCAACAATCTGTTTTTTTCTTGTGCACATACCTCCTACATATGGGAAATAATTCTGCTGAAAGTAGGAGTTATGAAGCACCGTCAGCGTCATAGACGGTTCTCACACTGGATTTACTGCATGACAAGAATTATCCCATTGGCACTCCACGCCAAATGATGCAGTTTATGCTTAAAAGCAGTCTGGAAAACCTGGAAAGAGAGGATTGCTAGGTTATTTCAAGGCAATGCTACACATAAAGATTACTCTGTTACTCCAGCCATTCAAAAACATGGAATATTATCTTGACATCTCCACCTCTGCTACTCCAATCAAGAGGAACCATCGAATTGAGTATGATTGTATGGGTGATAGCATCTACCATACCAGGAATATCAATGAACCCCATTCTTTGCTCAAGATACCCTCTTTTAGCTTACAGCGTCTATTTCTTATAGTTCAAGATCCCTCTTAACTAACTGGAATAAAAGAATAGTTGATTTGTTCCGCCCAAAATGGGAATGGGCTGGGGTTATGAACTTATAATCATGGAATCAAGGTTTGTAGTCTCCCCACAGATAGTGCGAGGTAAAATCTGATGGCTCCCTGTCCTCTAGAGCAGGTTATGGAACATTACTCAGAGATCACATAGGTTCATAATTGGTAAGGCAGCTAGCACTGCAGTCCATCAGCATTGCGGAGGCTAGCAAGAGGACTCCAGCTAAGTATCCGATATGGCTTCAGGCAGGTCTGGCTTCAATCTGACTTATAGGCTATGCTATCGGAGATCAGTGAAAAAAGGCAAAACCTCCACAAATCGTGGAGACTACTGAATCAAGTATAGCTTGACTGCGAACCGAAAACCCTCCCTAGGCTTGGGTTCCCACACACCCAGAGACGGTGAAACAGATTGCAGCTCCTCCAGCCCCAGATAACTATCCACCTCGTCATCATTGAGATTGCATCTAACGGTCTGAGCTGCACTTCCCAGTACCTTATTTCCCCCTCACCCAAAATTGACATCAAAGATCCTCGGAAATCTCACCCTAAGCGAGGAATTTCCAAGCCACACGTCATGTCAGAAACTAATTGCCTCACAAGCACTGACCTCGAACAAGTCGCCTCGTAGAAGTCTGACGATCCTTCGAGGATCCCTCTCCACAATGTCAAAGGGTCGCCGTGCACTATGGGAATCTATCGCCAAAGGGCCACCGTGAATATACTCAGTATTTGAAAGTGCGGTGCAAACAACATATGCGATCGAGCTTCCCAGGGTACATGCGCCGCATTTCCGGTACATGCGGCAACAATTTAAATCATAGTCATTCGAACCTGGGTTTGGACGGCTATTGTTTTTCTCAAATCATCTCACTGTTTTCTTATCATTCCATTTTTTTCTATTGTTGAATCATGATTTATGAATGGTCTATATACTTTATCATATGAGTACATATTTTGTCAATCATTGGATGAGAAGGCTTGGATTCGTATATTTTAGTTCAATCGTTTGAATGGGGTTCATTCTATGCACTTTGGGATTCTTTTAGCAGTACAAACGGGAATGAAGGGTCCTAGATAGGGCTATTTGAAAACCTTCAAGGAGTTCAAACCTCATTCGAATGAGATTCATTCCCAAAGAGCATGGTCCACCCCAAAAAAGTAGTTTTAGTTTGTATTTGTATTTAGTTTAATAATAGTTATAGATTTGTACAAAAATTCATTTCTCACGTCATTATTTTTTTGGAAATTTGTCACCTGCCAATAGACTCAGTATTGGCTTGTAGTAATTTACCTTTTTTAAAAGAATGTGTGGTGTATGTACTCCACCTATGGCCGCATATCGCATATGCCCCGCACATGCAATACATAACCGCATATGCCCGCACATACCGCACTTAAATGGTACGTGAGGCGCATATGTAATACAATATACGCCCTAGGAAGCACATTGGTACGTGCGGTCGCACATACCGATACGTGTGATTGCACGTAAACACTTAAAATACCTCTCTGACCACCATACACCAAAGAATTTATGGGTACGCCAGCCATTTCGAGAGTCATTTCCCAATGAGTGTTGAATTCATGTTATCAAGGTTCATGATGCCTGCTGCAGGCCACATCCCATTTGACCAGATGAACCCTATTTCTAGCCTCTTTCAAACCATACCACAAGAATCTCCTAGGAATCCCATCCAAACGCCTCAAAATCCCTTTAGGTATCTTAAATATAAAAAGAAAATAAACTGAGAGATTGGACAAGATCGACTGAAAGAGGGTGAGCATGCCCCCAAACCCAGAAAGTGACTCTTCCAGCCCAACAACCGCTTCTTAAAGGACTAACCAGCAATATCCCTTCAGCTTTTGGCAACCTCTCTAGGTCAAGAGGGAGGCCCAAATGTCGAACTGGGAACTGCTCAATGCCACATGATAGGATATCCACATAATATCCTAGAATCTCAGCATCCACATTGATCCCCACCATTGAGCTTTTTTGAAAACTGATCTAAAGACCTGATAAAAGCTCAAAAACTCTACAGAAAAACCTCACATCCTTCATAGAACCTTTCGCTGCAGCACATGAAATCCCTGTATCATCCATGTACTACACATGAGAAATTGGGGAGCCTCTCACCCTACAATGCAAGCCCGAATCCCATCCCTCCAATTTCGCCATCCTCATCATCCTACCGAAAGTATTGGCCACAATCACAAAAAGGAGAGAAGAGAGGGGATCACCTTGGAGCAACCCTTTACTGATGTGAGAAAAGGCACATGGGAGATCCATTCACCAATACAGATGCCTCTGTCGATGATACGCAAGCTTTGACCATCCAGATCCAATTCGGCTCAAACCCATGGCAGCTAAGCAGATGAAATCCGAATTCTCAATCGACATTATCATAGGCCTTCGTGAAATCCAGCTTGATCAAAATCCCTTTTCTTTTGTCAGGATGTATCGCTGATATGCATTCCTGGACAGCCATGACACCAACCTGAAGGGACCTCCCTAGGATGAAAGCCGACTGATCTTCAATAAGATGACCAATGATAGCCAATACTTCAGGGACCATCTTGTAGCACTCATTCACCAAACTGATTGGGATATCTTTGCCTTCAACCTTCTATCCCCCTTCCTTTTTATCTCTTACCTTCCTTCCACAAGCCCTCCAATGATGTGAAATCCACCACAATCCCCGTCATACTGCTAATCAAGTTCCAAATGCATCAGGTCAATTGGTAGAGAACCAGTCGATGTTCGGTATTATCCCCCTCCACAATAAACATCATACAAGTCACGTCCTCATTCAGACCTGACTTAAGCCAATATGATTTAGTCAACAACTTGTCCTGATACATCATCCATAAGAAGGGTTGGACTTTTAACAGTACCTTGATTCCCCACAACTCAAAAATGTTGCCCAACGAAGGAAACAAGGGATCTACAAAAGAGAAGTACCCTTATTGTTGGTGTGGATTTTGTTAATTATTAGAGGGTAAACACTGACTGCGAGGTGGGGGTGTAAAAAGTTATGAATTTTCTTTTCTATCATAACTTTTGTTATTTCTGTTGGGAAGAGCACTGGTGTACTTTGTGATCAGGTAGTTAATATCTCTGAATTAAGAAATATTCAGGTGATGAACTACTCCCACCCTTTCTCCCAAAAAATCAGAAAGTAACAAAAATGCAAACAGATAACACATGCACATATTTGAGTCAGGAATCAATATAAGAAATGAAATTACACAAGCATGATATTACTTTCATAATTCTCACCCCAGCAAGTTCAACCATATTTACTGCAAACCGCTGATTCAAGGTCGGAGAATATTCGTCAGACAAAGTCCTGCATCAAATTGCCAGTTCATTATACAACAAAAAGAACAACTGAAATCAGCACGATGCATCAGCGATATTATTCAACAAGTTAACTGTGATCTTTGATTGATTTTATACCTTCCAATAAGTGCATTTAGCAATGCAGACTTTCCAGAATTATGAGGTCCAAAAACATAGCACTGAAACACGTTCCTCTGAGTTTGTTGCCTTTTCTGATCTAAACGCCTTCGCCTAGTTATTTGTAATGCTGTCGCAGGATCGCCAGCGTATCCAAGGTATATCAGATTAGCAAGGCTAGCCACTGGATCTAGGATTGTCATAAGCCCCCACTGCAGTCACAGATACTTTCTGAATCCTAAATTCCATAATTTCAGATCTTACTTTTGAAATGAATAATTACAGAAATATTACTCAATAATCAATAGGAAAGATTCAAATAAAAAGACAAAATCTCCCCCCCCCCCCCCCCCTCACACTACATTTCATTCAAGAAAACGCAGCAAACACCTTATGATAACATCCTCTGGTTTCTTGTGTGGCAAATATTCCAAAAAAAATATGGGGAATCAATTTAGTGAACATCCACCCTAGGGATTCTATCTTTCTTTTTGTTAAATGTTTTTACTCAATTAGTTGTTAGTTTCACTTACCTGGTAGCTCCACTTAGCTCACTTAGACAATTAAGGGTTTTCATTTTTCTGACAAGAGTTATAAAGCAAACCCGTACACCCTGTTTGGATAATGATACAAACCTGGAATAGGCTAGAATAGGGACCAAAACCCTGTTTGGATGGCTGGAATAAAGTGGAATTTGGATGCCCAGAATAACCTGGTATTAGGTGGTATAATAATTCCAGACCCCCCCCCCCCCCCGGCCCCTCCCTTGATAAAATGTGTGCGGGATTCAAGTCACTTATTAAAGACTAGGAAATAACTGCATGGGGGCATTGAGAGAGCTATCGGAGGAGAATAAACTGGTGATCTAGTAGCTCTATTTGCTGTTTTATGCTCCGTTGGAGTTTTGTATGGTAGATTGCTTATCTACTGTGCTTTTGCTTTGTTTTTATTATATTTTCTTCTTCCTATAATTTTATCCCAATTATATTCCATATATTGGTGGTAGAATTCCTACCAATGATCAAAAGAATTTGCTAGAAGTAACTAGTTTGCATGCACATTAAACAAGTCATTTATGGTATATTTTAAATGCTAACTAGCTTTGATATATGTTCATGCATTTTGATTTTGAAATGGAAACAGATCTTCAGCAATATATGTACAGCAAAAAATAGATGGAGTCAAAGGTCCATATATGCAAGTAATTAATAATATGTACATGACAGTAACTTTTTGTCATGGAGATTCACGAAATGATGGGATGAGAATGTTGCTAAGCCAAAACCCAAAACATTTCAAATATGTCAAGAATTGATGAAAGAATAGAAGACCATAAGACCTTAGACTAACATAGAGCCACAAACCTCTGATAGAAATGCTTCAAATGAAAATCCCCCAAACACATTCCTTTCTGCGGCATCCTTGTAAGGGTATGCTGCCCATGGACTGTTGATCACATTTACATTACACAGTAAATAAGATATAGGTTATGCTAATCATATTAGCACATACAAAAACTGATCAAAACGAAAGGAAAAGTACCAATTACCTTTCAGGTGCAGTTGAGAAAATATCATCAATCTCAAGTGGTCTCAATGCCCCATCCTAAACAGCCAAATATTTATGGCTGTGTTAGTATCATGCAAGTAGGCAAGAATTATTATCAGAAGAAAAGAAAAAAATTCTACAGTACAATAATCAAGTGAGCACAGAAAAAATATTCTTTCCATGATGTTGTATATCTCTGTGCTGGGAAAACAATAGATTACTTATCCGAGCCATTTAACTTGAAAGTGATAGAAGCTCAGGTTTGTTAACTGCAACTTTCTGTTCCCCGTTCAACCACCAATTCAAGTACCATAATCTCAAATCAAATATATTGACCAAGCAGAGAAAAGGAAAGAAATGTTTCTGATACTTATATAACAGATACAAATGTTTTGTTTCACATGTTCAAAGCCTATATACTCTCTTCCTATGAAGCACGGACACGGACACGGGACACGGTGACACGGACACATCAATTTTTGAAAAAATAGGACACGGCAACAAATAAATTAATATAATAAATAAATATGCATCACTATTTTATATAAACAAACACATTTCATTTAATTCACTATTTATAACCAATTATATAAACTAATAAATCACTGTTTTTATAAATCACTGTTTTAAATAATAAACCACTGTTTTAAACCAATAAACCACTGTTTTTATAAATCACTGTTTGAAACCAATAAACCACTGTTTTTATAAATCACTGTTTTAAACTAATAAGTCATTATTATTTTTAACCTTAAGATTTTTTTTTTGTTTAAATGAGTTGTTCTAGACTGTTTTAAATGGGTTGAATACTTGTGGGCTATGTTTAATCCTTCATTTTCTTTTTCTTTTTTATTTTTGGGTTGAAACTGGTTGGGCCGTGTCCCAGGCATGTCCAAGACAAAATGAAGGCAAACACGGCTGGAGCCGTGTCTGACACGTGTCTGTGCCGTGTCCATGCCGTATCCGTGTCCGACACGTGTCCGTCACGGGTACGAGCCTCCGGGGAAGTGTCTGTGCTTTGTAGCTCTCTCCTCTTTTTCCTTTGGAGTTAAGTTCTTAATGCCCCATCCTTGCAGGAGTTTACTAATTGTTCTAAAATAATTATAAGTGTTCTGTCAAAACAAAAATTTTAAGTGTTAAGATCCCATCTTTTGTCAAAAAGAAAAGAAAAAAAAGGAACAAAACATTATACCTTATGCACAATTTCCCTATAAAAAAGACAGATGATACTTCAGGAGTATCTGTCACAAGGATACAATATTAAAATATTTAACTCTTCCATTGTGAAAAACACATTTTTCTTAATCATAGAAAAGTCACATGGATGGGCAAGACCACATTGGAACACTTCAGGTATGAAACCATAATAACCCCATCAAATTATAGGTATAATATATATATATATATATGCATGCCATGCATTACAGATATGCAAGATCAAAAGCATACCCCATCCATGTCGAACATTAAGAAAACCCCCTTAAGAAAATCCACAGCTTCCAATGATAGCTCCACACTCTGTAACAGAAAACTAGCAAATATAATAAGATATTCTATTTGAATAGAATATTGAACTGTGCATTCAATCATTTTCTTGAGTTATGAATACAGGAACATTTCTTAGTGAAAAGATACACTGAGAATTGAGGGAAAAAATCAACAGTGAAAATTAAAAATTTGAAAAAAGGAAGAAAAAAAATAATTAATTTAACATAAAATTTAAGACGGTTCACCCTGTTTTGAAATTTCTCATCAATGGCAAAGAGAGAAGCAAAACATGCAACATATTAAACCAGTTAAGCGACCCATGTTTCAGGCACCATACATAGAAGCTGTTTTGTGGCATCTGAACAGCCTTAAATTTGCAAATAATAGCATAACTTCAACTCCCCATGCCCTAAACCATCATGTATCCCACACAATTCCAGGAAAATTCCATCAATTTCAGTGAGAGGAATACCTGATCCGGTGCTCGTTTAAATGAAAAAGGAAGGAGATCCTTCCTCAGCTTGATATCATTGTCATAACCAAATTTCCTCAGGACGGTCCACGTCGTCTCAAGCCGCCCCTTTTCAATAAAAAGTGCATGGAGAAAAAGAAATCCTGTCAATGTAAGACCCTGTTCATTGACGCCTTCAGGCAGCTTCTCCTGCACAACCTTCTTGACACCCGCTATTTCTGAAGGTTGCAGTGGAGCATTAAAGCATCTAACCTGTATAAGGTAGCAAGCATGCCATTTAACAAATCATAGAAGTGAAATAAACACAACCTTCCATGATTAAAGTACCAGCATTGAGGATATCATAAGTTTAGTAAAAAATATTATACACAATTACAAAAACCTGAAAATCGTTCAACTCTGTGTCACTGAGAGATCCATCTCGGTCATTATCACAGAGAATAAATATCCTTTTTAAGGCCCTCACGCATCGAGGTTTCAATGTCTGTGATTCTTGATCAAATAAAGGTGCAGTTGGATGAAGCACTGCCTTTTGAGCATAATAGAATACCTCAGGGACCTGCAAAAGTAAGAAATCAATACAAGATTTCTCCAAGGCCATTGCAGATGCACCGATAAATAAGGACAACTAAACATTAACAACAAAAACATATATAGACAGACAAAGCAATATCAATTATTATCAAACAGGAAGAAGACAAATGATCAAGAACAGGCCTTTGCTGAATGCATTTTGTTTCGGAATTTGTTTCAAATTAACGTACTTTTCCTTTGAATTTTTTTATGAATTTCCCTTATTAATATATAGTATTTCAAAATCTTATTTAAAAGCTCTCCTACTTATGACGGTCAATTGATCTTCCCTTTGTGAATTACTGAGTCTCTTTGATTTTTACCAAGAAGTAACAGTCTTTGAGAGTTTCAATATGAATTAACTTTTTTCATCTTCATCTTCCCATTTCCAATTAAGTTCATTGATTTTCGTAAAAAGGTATAAATATTTAAGTCTATCAATATTCCAAAACTTCACTATAAATTGATGCCTTCACTAAAATTTCACTATAGACAGGTTAAATTCAAACTTGTGCACGTAGTGAGAAATCTCAAGTGTGGAATGTTTTCATGTTGATGAGCACATAGTTTCATGAAGTGAAGTGCAACCTTTACGAACATACAAATTTGGAATCTCGCTTAATTGAATCTCGGATATAGTGTTGGCATTGGTTTTTCCAATTGTACGTGAGGATGCCATTGTTTTCAAGAAGCAATTATGCACGCTAAGCCTCAAAAAATGTCCTTTCTTGTTAATCATTTTATTGTTCTTTGACGCCAATTTTCTCATCAACTTCATATTTATTAATTTTTGCTTGGTAACTTCATATAGTTGATATAAGCATTTGTTAGTATAGCATTTCTAACATTAAGCCTTATCACATAACCAATTTATTAAATGCAGAACCCATGGTTTAAACATTTAGAATTCAACGGTTAGCCTCTCATATAAAATGGTTGTTCGAATCAACAGGTTAATAAATGGCATTCGCATCAAATTAAAAAATAAAAAATAAAAAATTGAGCACTCATAAGCACTTATACATATACCTGAATCTGCTTGAGCGCAGAGCACTCGATGCAGGTCTCAATCTCGCGGAACTGCTGCATGATGGGAGACATCACCTGCTCCAGGCTCATCTGCTGCAGCTCGTCCCGCAATTCCAGCTTGCAACCCACAACAATCACCGGAACTTCCACCTGCTAACACAAAAAGAACATTAATTTAAACAACATGTCAAATCAACTCCATACAAAACATAAGACAAACAAAAAGCAAACCTCCATCCGACGGAGCTCCGGCAGCCAGTACGTGCTGAGCCGTTCGAGCGTGGCGGGCTTATCACAGGCATATGTCAACACCACCACATCTGCCTGCTTCAGCTCGGCGACCAGATTCGGCGACATTTCCTTACTATCAAAACCCCAAACAAAAAAACAAAAAAAAAATATTTGAAGAAACGATAGAAAATTCGATCAATGAAGGAATAAAGGGAGATAGAGAGAGACCTTGAAGGTGTGTCAACAATGGTGATGGGGACGCGATCGGGGAAGTAGTCGGCGGGGAGGCGTGTCGGAGGGACGACCGGAGGGACATTCTCGGAGAAAGTCTCGGTCGCGACCGACACGACGAGGCTTGACTTACCCGTGCCGGGGTCCCCGAGCACCACCACCTGGACTCCGGTCCGGCAGGCGTTGTCCATGCCACCAGCCATGGACTCCATCAGAGGGGGGGAGAGAGGACGGAAACCCTAGATATCGATTTGATCGGGCGATTGAGGAGGAGAAGTTGAAATGAAGACAGAGAGAGCTTTGGAAAGCGAGGCAAGAAGAAGGGGGTGTCGGGGTGGGGTGGGGTGGGCGAGGACTTTTTTGGCATTTTGGCGTCGACCGTTTCGCGAATCGGAAGAATGTACGTGCAACGCGCGGCCCCTGGTTCGGGATGGGACGGGAGTGGGGGTGGTCCGTTCATCAGAACCGTTCGACGCGTGGGTTTTTGAAGCGTCTGTACCAGCATGGGCCGGGTTCCAAGCAGAAGTTTTTCGAGGGAAAAGAGTTATGTTACACTTAAGCCTGGGTTGCAGGTCGACGAAGACCTGACCCGAATTCGATCTGATAAAAGGCATAAATACCCTATTCGAAGAACCCGACAATCAAAACGGATCGAGTTTGGATCCACCCCGACCAGATTCTATGGACCCGTTGAACCTGATTGACCCAATTCAAATATTGTTTTTTTTTTTCAGTGGTGATACGCAGGCCCCAAAATACAAGTCTCACTCACAAGCCCCATGAGGTGTCATCATCTCATTGCATGGCTTGTTGACTTTTTAAAAGGATAAAATATCAAAATACAAAATCTGTCTTTCATTAAAAATCTATCTCATTAACCCAAATCCCCTCCATTTTCTCTCCATTGACCCAAATCCCTCCATTTTTTCTATTCAGTTTCCATGTGAATCTTGAAATCCATTTATCCATTTAGATGAAAAAAAATTCACTCTTCCATGTGAATCTTGAAATCCATTTATCCATGTAGATGAAAAAAATCCTCATTCAACTAAACTTTGTGGACAAAGACTCGCCAACCAAATCGATCACTGTTCTCATAGAATCTTTCTTCGGCCAAAGAAAGGACGAATATTCTCACCTCTCCCCCTTCAATGAACTGGGTCTCACCCCTCTAAGAAATGAAATATAAGATGTAAATAAGATGTAGATCCAATCTCCTCGAAAAACAAGAACAAAATACCAGCCTCCATTTTCTCTCTTATAACAGTGTTACATAAATATAACAGAAATATGTGAATGTAACAGTCTTATGGCATTCATGTTAAAAAATATTACAGAATTAAAAGGACAGTCCAACAGTAGGACCAATAACTTCTGCATGTTGCTCTTCATAATCATCAAGTTTAATTTCTTGTGGAACCTCATCCACTGAAAATGTAGCAGAGTAAAAACAAAATTCGTTCAAATTTTTATTAGATTATATATAAAAAATGTAACAACACAATAACAAGTTACTGTACGTTGAAATATTACAATGCGATTGACATTTAAACTTAACAAATTAATTATGTTATGCGATTGATACAATCGTTACTAGCTAAACGCCTCGTACTGCCCAAAAAAAAAAAAAAACCATAACTCCCATATCAAAAACCCCCAAATTTCAAATAATCCAAAAACCCCTAGATCGGGATAACAAAAGATCCCACCTTTCCGATCATCGATGCGAGGCGGTTGACGCACGGTTCAGGAAATGCGGTGCCGTTGTCCCAAATCAGCTCGGTGTGAATGGGAAGCTGTGAAAGAAAACAAGAAGATTCGTGTAAAAAAAAAACTTTTGAATCAACTCCTATGTGTTCTTCCGAATCGGCTCCTATGTATCCTCAAAAAAAACTTCCCAATCGGCTCCTTTGACATAGAGCAGAAACTAATGGGATTCCATGATCATCGGACAAAAATCAAACCCGTCAAAATGTGTTGGAGGTTGTTGTAAAATAAATGATAAAATAGGTAATGAACAATTGCCACCTCATGAAGCCTGTGAAGTTAGGGCATGAGAATCATTATTGTTCTTTTTTTATGATTTACAATAATATTTTTTAGGCCTCAATCTCACAGGCCCCAAATCAGGCCCCATGATGTGGCAATGGTACATTGTCTATTATACCCTTAAGTCATTTGGGGAACCCGGCAGTTTTTTTTTCTCGTTTTGTGTGGAGCATAATCAATGGCCGATCATTTTTTCTGTTTTGTGTCAACAATGAATGCGATTTTTCAACCGCGCATCATGAAGTATCATTAATGGCCGATCAAAATTTTAATGGATTAAACTATCAAAATTGTCTTGGAACCAATTTTATTCGATCTCCCGTCATCAGAACCGATTTATACAAGATGAACACATTGGAACAGATCCAAAATTTTAATTCTAAGAATTTTGAAGGCACTGATTTTTTCTTTTTGAGTTCGATCTCCCATCAATATCTTCCGGATCAGGTTTGACAATTGTGTTTCATTATATTATGATCTTATTGGAATGCAAGCCATATTCGAAATTAAAATTAACATTTTTATGATCACATATTCACTCTGTTACATGTTTTCATTTTAGAAAATGAATTTTTTCTTATGTATTGATCGTCATATTACATTTTTTAAATTTTGTTTCGTTTTAATTTTATAAATGTAACGCTTGACATTATTACGTTCTGTTTATATATGGTTTGTGTTATGTTATTGATATATATTTCTAACATCAAAATTCTCATTTTTTAATTTTTCTAATTATAGTGTATGAATGTTAAAAAAATTCATTTTTTTAAAAAAATATATATACTATTCTATCTTAGTGTGTATTTCCCTTTGTATAATAGTATGTGTATGTACTTCAATAGACAAGTACATACATTTTCTTAAAAAAAACTGTGTCGACTGCGGACGGGGTTGCACGCGGGGCCGTGTATAATATTTAAAAAAAAATATGTTCAACCGTATATACAGTCTCCTCTACAATCTTTATTATTTTTTAATATACATTTATCCATTAAAGTTCATAATGTTACACAAAATAAAGTATATACTTAGATAAACTAGCATATATTTTATCTTTAAAAAATTGAATAAAATTAAATTATCATATACCTCCCTAACCCCCTCCAATAGTTGTAACGAAGTATGTTTATATATACCTTATTGAAAAAAAATTTCATTTTCTATAAATGATGCTATTTAATTTATTGGAGTGTATATTTCATTTTTTTTTATAAAAGTACATACCTCAATAGGTGATGTATATGATTTAAAAAAAAATGAAAACATGGATGCACTGTGTTTTGAATTATAAAAGGGACTTGCGTTGAATTGTAAAATTGTCTGAGTGTTACATTTTTCATTATACTTAAACCCAACCGGAACTCAAAGGCCCATAACTCAATCAAGGCCCATTAAATGATCCACTTAAGATCCATTTAATTACCTAATCTCGTTCATTATTTAAATAAATAAAATGTTAGTCTCAGTTTTCATTTTTTGTAAAAAAATAAACATCATTTAGTGAGTATATGCTTTGTTAAAAAATATATATCGTTTCATTTAATGTTGAATAAATCATTTTTAGTAAATATGATAAAAAATGAAGAAGATATACACATCGTTTAATAAGGTATATATAATACTGGATTTCTAATAAAATATATAATAGCACTGTATTTTAAATTGAAACAAAATTGAGTGTAACGACGCCTTTTAAATAAGATCTACTTGTTGTCCAGGCCCATTCAAATATTCAATTAAGATCTAAAAAAATGAACTCTTATACACTCGTTACATTTTACAGTCCCCTATCTGTAGCTCATAAGTGGACCCCCGGCATATACACTATGATGGGTGCACTATTTTTGGGATTGTAAAATGGGCCGATGTAACTTTTTTCCCATTAAACTTAGACCCAACTAAACTCCAAGGCCTATAACTCAATCAAGGCCCATTAGATGATCCATTAAGATCCATTTAATGGTCTAAGCCCATCCATTATTTAAAGGGTAATTAGCACTTTTAACCCCAAGAAAATGAATATTTGCAAAAATAGCTTCGCTCGTCGAATATTAGCAAAAACTAGTCTCGTTGACCCGGTTAACAACTGCCACGTCAGCGCTGGCCTTTTTTTTGAAAGTTTATACAGGAGACGGCATATATATACGCCGTCTCCCGTATAAACATAATTAACAAGTACACGCCGTCTCCCGTATAAAATTTGGACAGGGGCCAACTGTAAAGGAGACGACATGTATATATACCGTCTCCCGTATAAACTTTTAAAAATGATTTTTTTCTCTATTTTTGTTGAAACACATCATAAATCATGTTTTAACAATTTAACTAAATTCATATATAATTTTCATATATGTTCAATCACTTCATTACTATTTCACCCCAAAAGAATGAAAACCCTAATCGGCTATTTAAACTAAACCCAAATTTCATTACATCACTGATTTAGTAGTCAAACATTCTCAACTTTGAAAACGAATTTGAAACACGAGAGAATTTCAAGTGTAAACTTACGCACAAGATATTGACCGTTTTCCACAATTTTGATTTCAACACAACCATCTTTTAATAGAAATGACAAAGCAAAGACATTCAACGGTCAATTTGACCCTCAACACGATTTCATTACGCTCCAAAAAATAGCTCAATGGCATAACAACTACTTTTGTAGGGTCGTCAATACAAATACGTGGACATATTATAATAGCGATTTTGATATACGGTTTGAAAGTTATGACCATTTGAAGTTACGACACTCTCGAATGATCAAAACGTCTTCGTCTTCTTTTTTTGCATGTTTGCACTGAAGACGGCATATATACAAGCCGTGTCCTTTACATTTTGCCCCCTGCCCAAATTTTACACGGGAGACGGTGAATATATACGCCATCTCCCTTGTTAATTATGTTTATACGGGAGACGGCGTATATATATGCCGTCTCCCGTATAAACTTTAAAAAAAAAACGGTCAGCGCTGACGTGACAGCGCATTGATCGAGTCAACGGTGCTAGTTTTTGCTAATATTCGACGAGCAAGGCTACTTTTGTAAATATTCTTTTTCTTGGGATTAAAAGTGCTAATTACCCTTATTTAAATTAGGGAAAAAGATGCATACAACCTCTATTGTAGCACCCATTGTATAGTCCATCCATTTTTTTAAAAAAATCATACTCACTTTTGATATGTGTACTGTTATATAAAATGAAGTATATACTGTAATACATTAGTGTATTTTTTTCATGGTGAAAAAAAAAATTGGGTCATATATACAATGATAAAATCTCATACACTGTGATAATATAGTATATACTACGTTATCATAACGTATGGGACTGCAAAACGGACAACGCTCATTAAATTAGATCTACTTGTTGTCTATGCCCATTCAAATATTCAATTAAGATCTAAAATGAGCTCTAAAATGTTTTGTAGTCCCATTTGCAGCTTAGAAGCAAGGTCGGCCCTGAGAATTATTTTTTTTACGGTGCCCTATGTGAACTTTTAAAACGGGGCCCCATATACATTAAAAAAAAGTTTTAATTTTGATAAAAACTAAATAAGAAAACACTTATAAATATCTTTTCTAATATCAGTAAAATAAAATACAATAGCAAAAAATAATTAACCCAATAAATATCATTTGAAAATTATTCTTCTTGCATTTTGAGCAGCAAAAGTACTAATTAAACTTGTATAATCAAGTTTTTCTACTATGTTTTTTTCAATGGATAATAGAGCTATTCCATTCAATCTTTCTTGTGACATGGTAGACCTAAGATATGATTTTATTAACTTTAACTTTGAAAAATTTATTTCTGCAGAAGCAACTGTAACCAGTATAGTTAATAATATTCTATAAGCAATCCACACATTTAGAAAACAACCATCCATTCTTTTAGATAATTCAATACTTCAATTGCTTTTGTTATTTCACTTGGTAAAACTTCTTTTAATACTTTTAATTCAAAAATAAGTCTCTTCCATCAATATCAGAATGCATGTTATATTTCAAATGCATTTCAAGTTTATAGTAATAAGATTTCAAACTATGATCATCTACATTTTTTAACTTTTCCAAATCAAACAAAAACCCAAATATTTCCTCATACATTTGAAATTGTTCAAATCGGCTCTTAAGTGAAGAAAGAGCTTGATCTATTATATATATGAAATAATTAATTCTAAAAGATTCTTCGGCTGATTGTGTTAACTCTTCATTGACATTATCATCAAATTGTTTCTTTCTACGAATAATATGTTTTTCACGAAATTTATGTTCAATATTCATTAAAGTTGCAATCTCTTTTGCCTCTATCATTGTCTCATGAAATCTAGATTTTCTATAAGCCTCAAAAAAGACAACAAGTCCTTTTAATTGATCTATAGCAACATCAATAAGCGTATCTTCAATTTGAAATTTTTTGCTAACTCTATTAACATTAAACAAGATATTGTACCAAATGATCATGCCAAGCAAAAATTCAAAATTCTCAATTTCATAGGTTGCTAAACACTCGGCTTCACTCTTCGTTTTGGGATCTTCACTATTATTTGCTAAATAAATTAATGCATCTCTTATTTGTGGAGATTGATATCTTATTGCTTTAACACTTTCAATGCAACTTTCCAACGTGTTTATGATAATGGCTTAAGTGTGAAACCATGCACATTATCTTTTAATATTTTCCACCGTTTTGTAGAAGAGGAAAATAATGAGTATATACGTTGTACCACTCCAAAAAATAATACAGCTTTAGAACAAGAATTAGCCATATAACAAAGTGCAAGATTAATACTATGACAACCACATGGCGTGTAGAATGCTCTTGGATTTATTTCAAGTAGTCTACTTTGTACACCTTTGTATTTTCCTTTCATATTAGATCTATTATCATATCCTTGTCCTCTTACATCACTAATATCAAGTTCAAGAATTTCTAATACATTTTTAAATTCATTAAAAAGACCTAAGCCTGATATATCATCCACATTTAAAAATTCTAAAAAGAACTCTTTTATCTCTATTATACTTGTACTAATATCCACACATCGTAATACTAGAGCCATTTGCTCTTCATGACTTGCATCTGGAGTACAATCAAGTATAACTGAAAAATATTTTGTTTCTTTGATTTTTTTAACGATTAGACTTTTGACCTCTCTAGCTAATAAATTTATCAATTCATTTTGAATTTTATGTCCAAGATAATGGTAACGAATTTCATGTTCTTTAATTCGTCGAATGTGTTCTTACATTGTTGGATCAAATTTTGCAATCATTTCAATTAGACTTAGAAAATTTCCATTATTTTCTTGGTAAATTTTCTCATTGTCTCTGGGAAATACCAAATTATTTTTAGCTAAAGTTTTCACAACAGCAAGAATTCTCATTAAAACTTGTCTCCAATGCTCTCTTTCTTTCTTAATTTGTTCTTCTACAATATTATAAATTGTTTTATTCTTTTGCAATCTTCTTTCTAATTCAATCCAACTACTCCTATTAATAATGTGTTCATCACTAGTTTCATGACTTTTAAGCCTATTACTTAGATTTTTTCAATCTTTAAATCCTTCATTGGCCAACTGAGATCTAGTCCCATCTTTTCTAAACAGTTTACAACAAAAATAAAATACCTTGTCCGAAACTTTCGAATATACAAGCCATCTTCTATCCTGCTTCTCTCCATTAGATAAATATCGATTATAATGCGTGGAAGAAAAATGTCTATCCTTATCATTGCCTTTAGGAAAATTGATATCATTATCTCTTATAGGACCTCTTTCTACTAAAAAGTCTCTCAAATTTTGATCAATGCTTGTCCAATTTCCTGGATCATATATGTTTAAAGAAAATTTTTCATATTCTTCATTCAAATCTTCATTTTCATAATTTTCATGCCTATTTTCATTTTCATTCATATGTTCTTCATTGTTATGTTCTTTATTCATATTTTCTACATTATTATGTTCTTCATTTATACGTTCTTCATCATTATTTTCACTCATATTATCTTTATTCATAGAACTTTTTATTTGATTGTTATTATTTAAAGATTTATCAAGAGCTCCTGCTTGAGATTGTATAAATTCATCAATCTTTTTTTTCTTTTTTCTTTTTTCATATCCACTACTATATTTTCTAGTAGACATTAATATAATTATAAAATATCTAACAATCAACAATAAAATATTTAAAATATGAAATTAAAGTTCAAGAGAAATACAACCTGTCAACCTAATTGATATTAGTTCGCTCTTTTCGTCCAATTGTCCCCCCCAACAAGTGTGACTTACTAATTTATTGAATGTGAGAATCATGCAATTTAATAATTAAATAAATATAAAAAAAATAAGTTAATAAATAAAAAAATAGAACTTTTTAACCCATATCCATTTCGGATTTCACATACAAAAAAAAAATTTGCACCTAATTAAAAAAATACCTCTAGAAAATACAAGCCTAAAAAATAAAAATTTAAAAATACCTTAAAAAGGGTTTGATTGCTACAGTAAATCAATAATAAAATTTGGGGGGGGGGGGGGTTGGACTGGGACTGGGAGAGTTTGAGAGAGAGACAGAGAGTCTGAGAGACAAAGAGGGAGGGATTTCTTTGAGTGAGAGAGAGAGAACACTGAACACATGTAATAAACAGCAGATTGAAACTTAAAAGAAATATATATACCAAAAATTGATAACAAAGATCAAATATATAAAGAGAGAACCTTGAATGCTTGATGAAAATCTGTGTGAAAGAGAGAGACGTTGGAGGGATTTTGGGGATGTCAAACGGCACATAGAGATAGCAAAGGGGAGGCATGGCTTTTTGGTGGGAGGATTTTAGGTTTTGATGGGGGAGAGTTTTTAGGGAATTGATGGGGGAGGGTTTTTAGGGCTTTAATGGGAATGAAACGTTGAAAAAATTCAGGGGGAGTGTTTTTAGGGATTTGGGGAATGAAATCGTGAGGGGAGAGTGGGACGGTTGGGTTTTGGGACTTGGTTTATTTTTTTGGGCTGAGAGAGTTTGATGTCTAAATTTTTTTTAAATGGGCTTATCGGCTTAAGACTTAGGCTTTGTAGGGCTAGGGGCCCTCCCTAGGTGGGGACCCTCACCAGTTGCTTTGGTGGCCTCTGCCCACGGCCGACCCTGCTTAAAAGTGGTCCCCAACCTATATATTTAGACAGTGCAGTATACATAGTGTATACTTCACTATCACAGTGTATGAAACTCAACAAAATTTTATTAAAAAAAAATTAGTGCATCTTAATGTAGGCTTTACTTTTATAACAGTATGTGCTCCAATGAACAAGTGTATATTTAAAAAATGGTGAGAACTGTAGATGAGATTGCACAGAGGATTAGACATATCATTTTTCAAATATAAAAATTTCATTTTCTCACACAAGTAATAAACGTATTTTTATTAGGTCATTGTATATTTTAAGATCAAAACGGTTAAAAAGCACCTAATAGGGCTGGAAGTATCATTTTCCAATAAATAAATGGGATTGGGTTAGATCCAACAGACTTTGGACAATTTGATTGTCCAACGCATTCCTCACCGTCCGATCTTGATATACAAATTAATTGAATCCTAAAAAAGAAAGTTTACAACTTAATTGCATTCTAAATTTAGTTTTGAAATCTTACAAAATATTTCAATCACAACAAAATAAGAAAATCGAATGTTTAAAAACGCGTTGGACAATCAAATTATTCAACACCTGTTAGACCTAACTCGATCTCTAAATAAATATCCATCTACACTGTCACAAAATGATGAACATCAACTTTGATATGTGAAGCGGGCATAGGATTCTCTTGTTCCATGTAATCATCATACTTATAAGCCAAGACAAGATGCACACATGTTGTCATACAGCCATCCAAAAGCGACTCTCTTCACTTGGATTCGAGTCCATTCGACCAATAGTGGGCAGAGTTTGTTGTTTAACAGAAGAATCTGAAACACCATTTTTAATACACTCTTTCATCAGCAGTGAAAAACAGTCTACACAAACTGCCGTTTGGAAACACATATTGAAAAGTAGATTTTGGAATAAAGCTGCTTTTTAAGATGATTTTAGACCTTGACTTTTTTGTGATGCTTTTTTTTAATTTAAGAATCAATATTTGAAAGGGGTTTAATGTTTGGTAGAGAAAGTTGCTTTTCAATTCAAAAAATCGATTCCGACCGAAAATCACACTTTCTGAGCTTTTTAAAACACGGATTTCGAGAGAGAAATTAAAAGGAATCCAGCTTTTGATTCCGCCGGAATCCAACCCGTTTGGCTGCACGATTTTGGGATTTTAGCTTTTCAAAAAGCAGAATCGCCCAAATCGGTGCAACCAAACGGACCCGAAATAAAGAAGCCAAGCCGAGCCGATGGTAGAAGAAAATGAAGTGATGAATGAAAGTTGACAAAAACTGGTTAGCTGGCCTTTTTTTTTTAAATTTTGTCACCTGGATCCGACAAGATCTTCTGAATTCGCCCATATCGATATGTTCGATCCGTTCGTGAAGGGGATCTCCTGGTATGCTCTGTGGATACTTTAATATAAAAACCCCTGTGAAATTAACCCAAGTAATTCATGTCAGCAATCAGCATCTAGTGTTTTTTGCTCCCAAGTCAGTCAACAAAGTATAGTAGTGTGTTTATGTAAAAAATGTTGAGAACCTTAGAGGACAAGGCATCTGATGATATAATATGTTTTTGATCAATCAAGTTGGACCTCAAGTTTGAGGAGGTCAATCCACACGTACATAACCCTCCCAATTAGATCCTTAAACATGAGGGGATCAGCCCCAACTCAATCTGAGAAGTTTGGTTTGGATTCGCGGTGGTTCGTACTCAATAGTGATTGTGAGAAAGAATAGTCGATGGACAGATATAATAAATATGAAAATGTGAGGCAACCCAAGAGAGAGAAATGAAATTATGGCATTGTGATAGATTTTAGGGTAATATGCATATTTATACACTTATTAAATGATTGTTATCTGACTTGGAAATTTACATTTCAGTCACCCCATGAGATTCAGATTAAGTTCGTGTAACGTAACCTCTCAATCCAACTCCAATCTGGATTGAGTTTATGATGGTATATTGATTCAAGTACATATTCAAATTCAAGTTTCATCAACTTCTAAAATCATTACCCTTCCAAAGTTGTCACTCATGTTTAACTCAATTGACACCTCTAAATTGATCAAAAATCTCTAATTTCAAGGGGGGGGGGGGGGGGGGGGGGGGGGGGGGAGAAATTTATCTAAAATTATCAATTATGATATTTTTTAGGTGCTTTAGAGTGCTAATTTTGTTAATTTATAATAGAAAAATAATTGTACATAGTCATATGAATTGAACACAATAACAAAATACACAATGATGCAAACAAAGTTACAAAACAGTACAGGTGTTCTAGCGCCCTTTGTAA
Source organism: Acorus calamus (assembly GCA_030737845.1). Classification (NCBI taxonomy): domain Eukaryota; kingdom Viridiplantae; phylum Streptophyta; class Magnoliopsida; order Acorales; family Acoraceae; genus Acorus; species Acorus calamus. The sequence goes on along the minus strand of CM060862.1, from coordinate 8,620,089 downwards.
TACCCCAACAAATACCACATGCGACATATAGTTAGTTACATGGATCTCATTTATAACCATATATGTGTTTTCCAGGCACTGTAGGTTGTCTCAATTTCTTTTTAAAAAAGACAAATGAGAATCATAAATTAACGCACACGCGGATCCCAACCAGTCTGTCCTCATTTTGTGCACCTTTGATGAAAAAAAAAAAAAAAAAAAAGAAGAAAAACTTTAGTTGGACATGGTTCCACGTAGTTTTTATGTTTTTTTTTTTTTGTAAGATGGTTCCCTGTAGTTTCCATTAGACAGGGTGTTAAATCAAATGGTACGTTTGTTATCTTGGTTTTCTGCCTTGGATTTTTTTATGTTGAACCTTGGTTTTTATAATCGTGGTCACGCACGGCCATTGACTCGTGGACAGTTGAATACAAGTTGAAAAAGGTTATGATCTGTCAAGTTTACTTGAAAATTTTAATTATTTTATATACACTGTTCCCATCACATGGCTCACCAAGTATTCTTCAAGAGAGCTGTTACACGTGTTTCTCGTATACCTAACATCATGTACTTATGTAATATATTATTAAAATAAATTTTAATTTTTTTTACAAATAGTACAATTCAACAAAATATATATTTTATATTTATAAAACAAGTATAGATTATATGTAATTGGGATTGATAAATAGAATTTCAACCTCACTGGTTTTGGACAATGAGACACATCCCTTTTAGTCGGACCATGAAAGCTAAATGATTAATTGTTACCTTGTGTTCAATCATAGTGCCGAACATGGGATCCTTTGTGCGATCATCGCAGAGAAACTCTATGTTAACTAACTGAATGGTGTCATATAAATGGTACAATGATATTTAAAGTGTACATGCATTAATTTTTTAAATAAGATCAAATTGATAGCATTATCAATTTATCATTGAGTTGTTTTTTGTTGCTTACTTAGCTACTCTCCATCGGACCACATTAAAACTATGTGATGGCTACAGAGAGAATCCAATAGCATTGTATGGACTCATTATTGATCCAAAACTATCAAGTGCATGCTCTCTCTCCCCCCCCCCCCAAATCAATTTTGCAGTTATAACACATTTTGGATTTTAGTTTTTCTAAATATTTAATTGTTTAATAAAGTAAATGCATTCAATATAAGTATATAACACACAAGTGGCCATAGCATAATGGTCACGGCTTATCTGTGTTAAGGGTATATCTTGGTATCGAATCGTGGCATTGACTTAACCCTGTGTATTTCTGTCGGTTTGGGGGCACAAAAGCAAAGTTAACCTACCCAGCTCGGCTGTAAGGCCAGCTATGTGGGTTCCCAATGTTATCAAAGAGTGACATGTTATTTTGGGATAAATATAAATATATAATTTTGTATAAATAACTATACCAGTGTAATTGGACATTTTCTGTTTGGTTGTATTTTAGTTATTCTCGTTGAAAAATGAAATAATGTGGTTTTTGTTATTTGATTGATTATGAATAAGTTGTGAATATGATTTGAATAATGATTTATAAAAAGTGAAAAAATGACTTGATATGTGGGTCACCCTTATTTATAAAAAATGATGACATATATGTGTGCCCCCATTATGCTATTGAAATAGATTGTGTGAAATAACAATTCTAGAGGAAACTTGGAGTATGAGTACCAACTTATTTCTACATATTTTAGCATAACTATGCTCACATATTCTTTGTAAATAAACAGGTTTTTGGGTTTATTCATCTTTATTCCACATCCATTTTTTTACCCAAGCAGGGGATATAGAATTCCTCACTGGACTCCAAGATTAAGTGTACCAATACTCATAAATATTATATTCGAGCGTTGATACACGCGGTTCATTTTACAACCCCTGCATGCACTCAAAAAGTGATCTCCCAACTACCTATCGTAGTGAATGAGAATTCTTTTTCAAAGAAAAAATATATTAGTTTGTCTTATTGTATATTGATGTTTTTATAATAGTGTGTACTTCAATAAGCAAGTGTCTATTTTTTATAAAAAAAAACTGACGACTGAAAATTGGACAAATCATTTTTCTTTAGCTTTGTTACACATGATATTTTATTTCAATCCTAATTCCAATCTTATATATATCTCACTCACTTTAATAAGGCATATACTTATAGAAAAAATACATTTTTTTTACAAATGGATTTATGTAATTCATAGGAGCATATACATTATCTTTTTTAAAAACTTAATATATTATAAAATTGAAATTAGGATATACAAAGTACTGCATATAACATTTTCTTGTTTATTTATTAGAAAATGTTAGACTCAATTTTTTTATAGTTTAAAACAAATAATATATATGTTTTTATTTTTAAAAAAATAATGAACATTATCTAATGATGTAAAATGTTTTAATAAAAAAATATATATCGTTACATTTCAAATTAAATGTATTCATTTTTAATAAATGTAAAAAATTAACAAAATATATCAAATCTAACGATACATATGTTTAACTTAACATTTAACTATAAATATATAATTATATTTTGAACTTTAAAAATAAGATTAATGTGTAACATCGTCCAGTTACATTTGATCCAACATATTTATCCGAAGAGGGCCAGCCTGGCTGACGAACTCTGTTATTTATTATCGTGTACGTGATGCACGGATGAACTTTTTATTTATTTATTTATAATTTTGTGTGTACCTGAACCCGATGATTTAAAAACATATCTCATAATGACAACAAAGAAATCAAAGTGTCTTTTAGTGCCCACAAGCCTCAATAACTTATTTACTAGCTTGAGTTAGTAAATTTAACATCTATTCAAAGGAGTAGATCAAAATGCACTGAGTAACTCCATTTATTTCCCCATTCATGATCTCAACAATCTATGTCCATTTTTTGTAGCAGTGGTCCACGGCCCACACATCATTTGCCATGTCCTTTTTATGGCATTCCCACGTGTTACTGGTGCTGTAATACTAGTGATACTAATTTTTAGTTATTTTTCAATTTCCTGTTTTGGATTTTTTGCAGAGATCTTTTCCCCGAATTTGTTTTTATATTTTATTTATTTGTTTGATTGGGATCTTTTCAGACCCTCTCCTGAAAGGTAGTTAGCCAACTTGTACTGGCCTTTCTGTATAACCAAAAAATAAAAAATAAATAACTTGTACTGGTCCTTGTGCTTCATTTTGTTAGTTGGGCAGGCTGATGAGATAAATGGGAGAGACATGGATAATTTAATATGATACAATCACAAGTAGATTTTTTAAACACTGGGGTGGGGGAAGTAATTTTTAAGATAATTTATCTTAATTTTAAATGTTTATTAATTTTGTTCTTATTCATATTTGTTAAAATCAATAACAGAAGATAAATGTTATCATAAGCTTAAGTCGGAGCAAAAAATTTCATATTCATTTCATAATCAAATACTTGTTTCTGTTCTATTTTGATTTTTTATATACCAAAAGTAATAGACTCTTCTTCAACCATTCATTCTGATTATTTATTCGGTTATTCCACTATTTATTTATTTATCAAATTAATAAGAGAACATGATAGCTTAATCATCGTTATAGTAAATGAAATTATTACAATTGCAAAAGTTCCTAAACTACCTGATATAAGTATTTGGCTTGTCTTAAAAGTGAAAATAAAAGATGTGGACAAGAAAAAATTAAGCATAGAATCAATAACATCTGGCATAGGCGCCCATGGGCAACACCAACATAAGAAGGCATCCAAAGCTCATATTTGTTTTGATGGGCAAAAACATGGAGACAAATAACTTGTCTAATAATTAAACTATGTGGGGTTTGAATTAGATGGCCAAGATAAGATAAGGAATCGATTGATGTGATTGGTATTCATAATGAAACACAATTAACACTTTTTTTTTGTGGGTACAATTAACACTTTTAGTTATTCATGCATGTCCAAATATTGTTTTGATTTTTTTTTTTATAATGATGGGTCCACCACTCTGCAGTCCCTAATCTTTTTTTAATTTTTAAAAATAAAATCATCTAATCAATTATCATTATAAAAATTAAGTATACATGTACATGGATAAATTAGCAGTACAGATATACATTGTTTTATAAAAATTAAGCGAACATATATACTGCACCAGTGGATTATATATTAAATTAAGACAACATACACTCCACTTATAGTAATTTACTTCATTAATGAAGCGTATAATCGTTGGTTGGAGAACTACCTTCAAACTAGGCCTGTCAACGGGTCGGGTCAGGGTGAATCCGGACCCGACCCGTTTGATTGTCGGGTCTTTCGGGTCAGGTCCACATCGGGTCTCGGGGGTCGGGTCGACCCATTAACAAAAATATGTCAGACAAAGAGAGATTGATAAACTTCTTAAATGCCTACAATGACTTCATTTTTATTTCTTTTTAATAGAGTGTAATATATTATAAATAGTTTTTCACTATTTTGATTTATTAATGTTTAATAAGATGACATTTGGAATACGGTTTAAATTATTACGCTTTTACGTGAAGTAAAAAGATTGTAAAAATATTTCAAATGTTTAAAATTTTAAATGAGTATTCAATATTTAGTTATAAGTGTTTGGTTGGATCATAAATAAAAAAAATCACAAAGTATTTGGGTTGGGTCAATCGGGTCCATCGGGTCCATAGGATCGGGTCGGGGTGGACCCAGACCCGACATGTTTTCATTGTCGGGTCCTTCGGGTCGGGTATTTATGCCTTCTATCGGGTCGGGTCCGGGTCGACCCGCGACCCGTTGACAGGCCTACTTCAAACTATAGTGGTGTTGCAACCGAGACTAAGTGTTGATAACACTCTTTTTTTTAAAAATATATACTTAAACAAATTTTGTAAATTTTTTTAAAAAAAATACAATAAAATACATCTCAATCATTTAATTTTTACATTATGCTATTATGATATATACTTTATCAGATATTATAAGTATTAGAAATAGATAGTTTGATTGTTATAATGGGATAAAATCAAATCTCAACTGAATGATTTAGTTAACAAACCCTGTTAATATTTGTATCTATCCAAATCTTTTAATTATTTGAGTGTATAAATTATTAAATAAATAAAAATAGAGATGTAGTCTCCAATATTTATATTTCTATCTGTCTTTCAGCATTATCTTTATTTTACTTTTAGAAAAGTACCGAATTGCGATTCAATTGTGCTATAAATTTTAATATTTCTGGGAAAATAAAGTTGACCGCAAGTTTAATTAAGCTTCGTTATATCCAGAAGTAAATTTGCATATAATCTCTACAACAACTTCGAATAAAAGTGGGAGCAAACGTTACGCGCGCCTCGAAGTCTCAAAAGTGTTCTTCTTCATCCTCCAACACAGTATCCACGGGAAAAAGAAGCTGCCAACAGAAATTCGAGTCCAACATTAGAAAACAAAATGTGAGTACAAATTTAAGGACAAGAAAAGGTAATTAGTTATGGCCTTTCAGTGTGTGTGGACATTTCACGTGATGAGGTGGGGAACGAGAGATGAAAAGATGCATTGAATTTCATCACTGTACATGCCATAGGAATCCCCCGAGAGAACAGCACGCTCTCTCATGCTTCCATGTCGAATTAGTGGATACGCTATAGCTTCCCCATCTTTTTATGTGCTTCTCATCACTGTTATCCAAAATGTTTGTCTCCTTTGTATCAGTTTTGGGCAGTCTTGGCTAGGGGACAAAATAAAAATAAGAACTTTCATCACTACTCTGATTAATGAGAAAGTCATGCACAAAAAATTGTGTGGGAATGCAAAATTTTGATCTACTCAAAGAATGCGAGGAGGCATTGACGGGTTAGGCGAGCTGTCTAGGGCTCCCACCACGACGAAAGACCCTTAAATAAAATTAAACCTCAAATTTTACTTTATTTTCCAGAATTTTTGTCGAGGAAGATCAACTTTGCGTTGGGGACTAGTGGGCGGGGCAATGCCGTCGAGGAAGTGTTATAGAAACTTTTTTCTGTTGGGATTATGTCTCAATCCAGTGTATCAACATCAGATAGCCATGATGAAATTAAATTAGGGTGAACACCTCATTGATTGATTAATTAAGATTTGATTTTAATTAAGATATAAAATGAATCTCTTAAAATCAAGAAAATATATTTGTTTGTTAGGAGATTATTTAGAAAAGAAGTTATTTATCTATATAAATATCCTCTAGGGTTTCAGTGAATAACTTGGCATGGCATTGATAGACAAAATATAGAGATCCATATGAGAGAGGTTGAGAGGGTTCAAGAGTAACTCTATAAGAGAGTTCAGTTCAAAAAAAAAACTCCATAAGAGAGTTTGTAAGTTTTTTTGGATATCAACTATTATAGTAGATTTTCAGTTTTCGCCTTGTGGATGTAGGCCTAGGCCGAACTATGTATTTTTGTATTTTTCGTATGATTATGTTCTGTTCTTGTGTATGATCTCGTATTTTATTGATGGCTTCTGCGAATCCGTTCCCCAACATTTTTTCCATCCCTTTCCCGTCTTTTGTTGTTGTCTCGCACTCTATTTTTCCTTTTTTCCCTATTTTTTATTCCTTTGTTTCTCCTCATCATCATTCAAACACGATGTATTTTAAATGAATGGATATGCCCACAATTTTGTTCAAGAGAAAAAAATTTCTTGACCTCCATTTGTTTTTTAAATATTTTTCACATTCGACCAAACAATTGGAGGAGCAGCAATGTACCGATCCGAATATCCGATCCAAACCCGAAGTTGGGTGATTAGGTTATGCCCCCTCTAAAATCTAAATACATCCTTTATATTATTTCATTCACTTTATGGAAATCTCATTTTATTTCATGAAAATCATACTAAGGGCTCATTTGAAAACGTGTTTAAGTAGCTTTTGGATTTGTAGAATGCTGTCTTTTCTAAACCCATTTCTAAATAGAAAAACTGGGGCCAAAAGCTGTACACAAATTTCTTTGAAAAAATGTTCAAAATCTAACTTTTTCAAAAGCTGTGAAAGAGAGTTTCCTGCACAATCAATTTTAAACTCAATTTTTACTTAAAATTAATTTTATAATCGTGCAACCAAACACAACCTTCAGCCAACTCTTGGTCGGCGTTCGGCCCCTCCACAAAGGATACTTTCACTTCTCACATTCTTGATATATTAGATTCACTGTCTCTGTCACTCTCAGTCATTCAAATACGAGGTAGAGGTGGCTCCATCGATAGAGAAAATCTTCCTTGGGAGATTTTAGGGTTTGATTTAGGGTCGATTAGTTCGATTTCATTAGGGTTTTGCAGTGTTTGATTTTGGATTAATTTGGGTCTTCTTGCATGACTTGAATTGCCCTTTGTAAGGTTTTGGGCTTTTGTTTCGTAGAGCTCCACTTGGGTTTTCAGTCGTTTGATTTTTTTTTTAATTTGAAGTTTGTTTTGGTTTTCTCTCCTTTTCAGTTGGATTTGGTACTATTTAGACATTTCAATAGGATGGTATAATTTTGCTGACGAATAACCCCTTCCATGAGTCTGGAGGAGCATAGTAAGCAATTCTTTCCAACATTGGGGTTTTGATACATGGAGTCTTTTTTAGTTCTATCTTTAATTCGTTTCATTAATTTTTTGGATGTCATAAATTAAAGAAAGAATACTTGTATCGTTGTTTTGGATGTCATAAATTAAAGAAAGAAGCTCACCTTCACCTTTCAAAAATAACAGGTTTTTAATATTATTTATTTAAAATATATTTATAAAAAATTATTTAGTTACATAATTACATAAACATCCTCCTACAAACTAAAAAAATGCATAATCGTACACTCAGGCAACGCTGCCTGCAAGAAAAAAAAATAAAAACCACACCTACCACCAGAGTCAACTTATGACCCTCCTCACGTGCATTAAATAAAAACCAAATTATTTATTAAAAACCGCGCAACAACCAGTGCGAGTCCCCAAAACAAAAAGGGCAATTAAAAAAAACTAACTCTGCACACGTGTCAGAACCCCGACGAAAAAAAGATTCAATTAGTCAAATGAAAACAAACTAACCCAAACTAATAAATAAAACTTAAAAAAAAACTAACAAAAGCTACAAAACTACAAAAACTAACAGCCGTCAACAAGGGATCTAACGGCGTTTCCCTTTTCCGGGCTTGGCGGGAGCGACTTCCCAATGTCGACGAGTCTTTTAACGAAACCGTCGATTCTTTCGCCGTTCGTCTCCGTCAACAACCGTTTCCCCCCAAACGGCAGAGACTCCACCCCCCTCTCCTTCAGCATATTCTCACCCACCTTTCTCATTCTCTCCGCCCCCTCCTCCGTCACGTCCTCCATCGACGCCCCCCCGTCTTCCGAACCCACACCGTTTGCCTGTCAATCAACGGCCCAGATTAAATGCCGAGTGGGTGTAGACTATGATACAAGGGAGTGAGGATAGCAAGCTTACTTGGATCCTCACGTAGTCGAGTGGGTTGAAGCAGAAGGCATTGCCGAGCATCTGATCGACGGTGTCGGAGACCCCGTCGAAGGCGATTCTCCACAACCGACGGACCCGAGCAGCTCCTCCTCCCTCCGCCGCTGCGGCCGGTGCCGAGGGACAGCAGGAAGAGGTCGTCGACGCCGTGGACGGTCGGGAAGTCGCGCTTGTTGTGGAGGACGTGCGTCACGGCGGCGGCGGCCGGGTTGTTCATAACGAGACCGCCGTCAACGGCGGTGCAGGTCGTCCTCCCGTCGACGGAGTTGAACCGGAACGGCTCGAACTGGGTGGGGGTCGCTGACGCTGCGCGGCAGACCCGCCAGAGGTCGAAGTCGAAGCTCGGGGACTGGGCGGCGTCTGCGCGGGAGAAGACGAAGGGGGCGGAGGTCTCCAGGTCGTAGCACGGGATCAGGAGGGGCTTACACGTGTCCCTCAGCGTCAGATCCCGACCGTCCGATCCCTTCCGAAACGCCTCTCTCAAAACCGATTCGAGGCTCCGGGAGGAGAACCGGCCCTTGCGGCGGCGGCGGAAGAACCCGGTCGGGGAGAGGAAGATCTCGCGACGGCTGCGCCGGAGGAAGGAGACGGCGTCGCGGGCGGAGAAGAGGGGGCGGTTGTCGGAGGCGGAGGCGGAGAGGAGGGCGGCGAGGAGTGCGCCGAGGCCGGAGCCGGAGATGAGGTCGAAGAAGTCTGAGATGCGGGCGGAGGGGTCGCCGGAGGAGGAGATGAGGGAATCCTCGAGGCGGATGAGGGCTTCGCCGGCGATGAGGGGACGGAGGCCGCCTCCGCCATCAATGGAGAGGATGCGAGTCTTCTTGGAGGGGGAGGGGACGTCGCAGTCGAGGAGCCATTGCTGCTCGAGACGGGAAAAGATTTCTAGGGTTAGCTTGCTCAGATCCATCGCTGATTCTCTCTCTGTCGCTTTTGAGGTTTCAACAATAAAAAAAGTGGGAGAGCGAATGCAGAGCAGATGATGTGACGGAATCCGTGAGAGGAGGGGGTTATAAATGGGAGGACTCAGAAGGGAACAGACGAATGAGACGCATTAACGCACAGTCTCTCTCTCTCTCACGCAGACTGTCTGTTCTGCTCGCTTTAATTAAAGAAAAAAAAATTCTTTTGTTTTTTTTTTTCTGTTGTAGATGTGGGAGGGGGAGGTCTAGTGAGTGTGTGTGATATGGCTTTTATAGGTGTTGTTAGCCTTGTCTCCCTCTTTTTTTTTTTTTTTTTTTAATGGGGAAGTTATGTTATGGTCTGAAAGGGTACGGTAAGAAACTTAATAAAAAGTCCTTGAGATGCAACTTCGTGGAAATTCTTCTGGGGGAATTGAAATGGTGTCTTTGATTAGGGCTCGTTTGGCACTAGGGTTGCAAACCTAACCAAACCTAAACCAACCTATAAGTTATTAAAGGTTTGAGTTGATGTTTATTTGATTTGATTTGGATATGAATTTAGAAATTACTGAATCGTCTAATTCGGTTTATGTAGTTGGATTCTCTATTGCTTTGTAGACTCTATAAGGCACGTGTTTAATTTCTGAGCTAATCAATAAGTGTCATGTCATTTTCTCGGTTGTGATAATCAACCATCACCGATGGATCAAGTTGAGATGGGTAAACCGGAAGATCCCCTTCACACCTCCAAGAAATGACCAATATTCGTTAGAAAGTGCAACAGACAATGACGACGGTTATGACACATTACTATGACTCCACATATCAGATTCGTATCGTTTTTAACAAATTTATAGTAGTCAAACAATACTTTTAAAGAGACACATTCAAGAAGACATATCTTAACCAAACTCATGGACTCCATCCATATTCAGAAATTCGTTGTTGATCTCTGAAATAAAACAATCCAAATTGAGAGAACTATAATAACATTTGTTTAAGCTGACTAGATATGTAAAGAAAAGATAAGAAAAAGCCTCGGAGCATTGTCCATGGCCTATTGAGAATTGAACCAGTTTCCTTCATAATTCATTTGTTTCCTTCATTGTATACTTATATTTGTATATCAATGTTTGTTTATTAGTATAATCTGTAAATTTACACTTTGAACTATTCTATTTTAAGAATCTTTTGTTTGCAGCATATTGTTTAAATTCATACTCTAGTAGAACTAAATCAAACCTAATCTATAGATTCAGCTTGGTTTGGTTATAATATATATATTTGTTGACCAAACAAATTTGGTTTGATTATGAGTTTGGCAATTTAATTTCTAATTTGGTTTTATTGAGGTTTTGGTTGAGTATAATTACTTTCACTTTTATTGAGGTTTGGGTGGTTTATAAATTACATCTCAGTTTAGTTCGAGACAACAGTAAACGAACCACCCACTATGTTCCACCACTATTTGGCATTACTCTCGTGAGGCAACATATTAGTCGATCATTCTTATTAAAAAGAGAATATAAATATCTAATCATTCTAACTTCTATTGTAGTTTATTTTTAGAATTTTTTAAAAAGCCATCAAATAGTTTGGGAAGACTAAAGTGTTAAAAAAGTATCTGTTTGTTTTTTAAAGTGGGGTAATATTGGTAGATCCTGATTTTGCAAAAAAAATTTTCTTCCCAAAAGTTGGTTGGAAAAGTTTTTTATTTTTATTTTTTGTAACACTTTAGTTTGAAAAACTCAATATTTGAGTTTCACATAAAATCAACTTGCTTGGAGATTACACATTGATACAACACTTTAGTTTGGAAAAACTCATATGAGTTTCTCATAAAATCAACATGCTTGAAGATTATACATTGGCATTTATTACCCAAAAAAATATGCACTGTCAAAATTAAATTTTACAGGAGGTAGGTTCACCAATATAGGGAATGAATCATACAACTTTTGTCGCTTATTATAAAAATTTAGATCCCCAAAAGAAAAATTATAATGAAAATTCACTCTCTATGAACTGGAAACATTTTTTAGATGATTGTGTATTATGATAAAAGTTGTATGAAATTTAGAATAAACTCATAAGAATTAATTTTGTTATCCGTAGCAACAAAACTCTAATTTTATGCTCAAAATGTATGCCAACTCAAAATTCTATTCTTATCTTAAATCAATAGATCATCAAATAAATTCATATGATATTAATATTTCTTTATTTTAAAGCTTTACATATTTAGGATGAAAATAAAAATCAGAATTGGGAGAGACAAAAAAACATATTTTGTTAATTTAAAATAATTGTTTTTAATGTACAAGTGCTTTAATGTACTACAAGTTCCTAGAAGAAAAATCATAATGAAATCACACGTATTTTATGCCCAAAATGCATGCTAACGAGTTACAGCGAAAATCCATTTGTAGTTTTTTTGGTGTTTCAAATTGATGCAAGAATAGATGGAGAAAGAACATTTATGATGAATAATTTGAAGAATTTTATTGCTCAACAAAATTGAAAATACAAGTCAAAGGGCTTGAATGACTTAAATAAAATACTAAAAATTGATGTCTTTTTGCAATTAGACCTTTGGGAGAATCTGACTAATCTATATGGGCCCGTTTGGGGTATGACATAATATTATTTGCCCTTGATAGCTATACTGGGATAGATAGCAATCCATGCTGAATAAGTAAATTTTTATTTGATTGTCTTTTCTGTTATTCTCATTGAGAAACGTAAAATTGATCTTTTTGTTGTTTGGTTCATCTTGAATAAAATAAGAATAAGTGGTAGATAAGAGATGGATAAGAGTTTATAACTTTTTAAATGACAATTATACCCCTGAAAAATTATTTGTGTTTGAGAATAAGTATAAGAGATATGAGTGTGATATGATAGATATGACAGTTTTTGGAATGTGTGCAGAGAGTGTTAGGTGAGATAAATATTTTAAAATGATAGAGAAGGGTATTTTTATCCATTAGTATAGATAAGCCCTGATAAGCAATTGCACCATTTTCTTAGAATAGTTATCATGCTTTATCCTAGCTTATCCAGACATAACTATCAAGGTTTATTCTTGTCAAACAAACAGCTGTTTGGGGCTTATTCTACTGTATTCTCTCCTATCCACTCTTTATTTTTCACCCCAAACGGGGGGTATATATGTATATCAATATCATCAAACCAATCTGATTGGAACACATCATCTAATGGAAATAATCTTACAGACAATTTACATTAAAGTTATTTATCTTTTTCTTAAAAAAATAACAACATTCCTTTTTGATCCGATAAGCGATTTACATTTTCCCCAGTGCGGTTAACATGGGAAGAAAGTATAACAAGTAAATAAAGGTGTGTCGGTGGAGCGTCTTCTGCTGTCCTCTCCGCCAACCAGCACGTGCTTTCTCCGCTCGGTGCGTCGGCTCGGCGCGGGAGATGGGGGAGCAGCGGCGGCAGCAGCGGCTTGAGTTCATCAAATTAACACGGTCCGTCCGACGGTCCGAGGAAGCCATTCTTTTTCGGATCCGTATATGTTTTTGTTTTGTAGCAATTGAAAGCCCCACATTTATTAGTTTGGTTGTTTATCCATCCCCATCCCCATCCCCTACGTACGTTTTCCTGCAAGGACACACGGCCCCAGATGTTATTACACTGGATAGTGCTTGTTCCTGTTTCAAAAGTTATTGTCTGAATTATAACTTTAGTTAAATTTATGCATTATGTTATTACACTGGATAGTGCTTGCTCCTGTTTCAAAAGTTATTCTCGAATGAAAATTTTATTTAAATTATTTTGTATTGTTATTGTTTATATCATCATCATTATCATAGCATGATAAATTTGAACTGTTGATGATAATGTTTGTTTTTGTTGTGAATTTTTATTCAAACTAGGAATTATGAGCTCTGTTGCACAGATTGCGTAATACAACACTGTTGGCTATGTCATTGGTTATTTCTTTTATACTTTTTCTAATTTAAAAGCCAAAAATACATGTAGCTCCTTGAAAGTTTGTTAATATATATATTTTTTATTTTTTTTCTTCTTTAGAAATATTAAACAAACATAAAATCATCTAATCCGTATATAAGTAATAGAGAATGTTATACAACATCACATTAGTCTAGGTCCTAGTGGTCATAGCACAACGGTTCAAAGCTTATCTGTGTTAAGGGTAGGTCTTGGGTTCGAGTCTTGGCGCTGTGTTATACCTCCTGTTTGTTAGACGAAATTCGAAAGAATTTTCTGTGGGACCAGGGACAAACAGGCGAATGTAGCTTACCAACTTGACCATCATGTAATGAGAAATGGATTCTCATAAAAAAATATAATATATACTTCATCGAATTAGATTGATTCATTTAAAAAAAAAATATGAAAAATTTATAGTGAGATAAATATATATACTTCATTAGAAAACTATTGAGGTATATGCTATTGCGGATAAGATAAGATTATAACGATAACCATGTGTAATTGTGTTGATAACTATTTTATACCGAATAAACTATCCACTGTTAAATGGCAATTGAAAAATAAAATAATATGCACCACTTTCATAGATATCAAAGAAACAATACAATCAACAATTAAAAATAACCATCAACCTATCTTGACTCATTTACTTTCATCATTCAATTACAAACTAAACCAACCATGTGGACTTGAATTGGGAAGCTGATACTCTCAATCAATTTTATAGTCGCATTTGTACTCACTATAACATTAATACAATATATTAAATCGCCTAAAATGACATATAATTCACTACATCAGAATATGATTTATTATGAAAAATATAAAAACATATGCATTCAATTCATATGGATATGTATTTTATTTTTTTATGTTTTTTTATATAAAACAATATACATTATTAGTCAAGTATATAATTTACATATCAAAAGTGTAAGCAGGGGCAAAAAGGACAGTGTCATTTTCCATGGGAACAAGGGCCATGACCATTAAAATGCCCATAGAAGAAAGAGGTGGAGACGACGTGGAGTGCCTTCTTTTTGAAGACACCATGCATGCCATTGGGCTTGACACCCACCCAGAACAGATGAAGGCTGGCTTGCAATGATGAAGGTTGGCCCAAGGTTGATGGGCAGAACCTGTTTCATGCACAGAGTGAAAGTTTTCTACAGAACCAGCACCTGAAGCTTGTTTTAAAACCCCACCCAAGTCAGCCAGTGAAATTCTAGTCTGGTAGTATAAAAAAAAGTGGTTTATAATGTAAACTTGAACCTACATTTTTTGAGAACAGACTATTGAATTGATTAAATAGGTCGGTCTTGGATTGGTTGAGATACTGCTTTTAGAAGGAGGAAAATGTTGTACTCAGTCCTTTTTACAATCTTAAATGTAGTCTTTTCATGTTTTCATTTTTTTAAAACATGTAATTTTATAAAAATGAAGAATATACTCAAATGAATTAAATGATATTATTATTTATAAAAAAAATGTAAATTCTTTTCAATAAAGCATTTACCTCATCACGATAAGTGAAGTGACTAACGTGGTATATTAGACTGTATTTAAGACTATAAAAAGAGAGAGAGAGAGAGACTGTGAAGGCGTGAAGGATGGCGAGTGGGTAGAGGAAGATGGGGAGAGAAGGAGAGGCCGGGGTGTTGGAGTTATGTCTCCATGATGAAGTTATGTTGATGTGAACATCCAATTGGTAAGGTTAATTAAAATTCTTTCTCAATTAATATTTAAAATTCTTTGGGGGGGGGGGGGACGATTGCGGTTCGGCGCTAGGGGGCTGCCGCCCTCCTCCGCCCTCTCCCTCTATTTTCTCTCTCTCATTTTTTTCTCTCCCCCCTACCGCACCGCCCCCTTTTCATGACAGGTTAGACGAGGGTGCATTCCCTTTTTTTTTACTTGCATGGACGACGCCTTTTATCTGTTCGATAAAACACCTCTAACATATATATGATGTCTCTCTAATAATAATAAAATAATTGAAATTATGGGACCTAGTAAATGAAGTCCTCACAACAACTGAAGAAAGAATTGCATTGCATTTATATAAAAACAATTACAAGTAGTAGTTCTCCACTTTTACATTCCCATATTTGTCTGGGACATATATTTTTTTCCAGTTTAATAATAACAGTAATAACAACATCACAAATCAGTTGGAACCTCCAAATTCACTCAGCACACAAAAATCCCTCTACCGATCGATCCCCTCGATCTTGTCCTCCACCTCAGAATACAACTCCCTGAGCCTCTCAAGATTCTCCTCCGACGTCTCCCAGTACCCTCTCCCGCTCGCCTCCAAGAATGTCTGCACGAGCTTCCTGAACGAGTTCGGGTTCGTGTCGAGCAACCTCTTCAACATCTCCTCATCTTTGATGAATGTCTCGTTGGCCTCCTCGTAAACCCAATTGTCGACCTGCCCCGATGTCGCGCTCCACCCGACCGTGTTCGTTAGCCTCTTCTCTATCTCCCTCACCCCCTCGTATCCGCTCTTCATCATCCCCTCGTACCACTTCGGGTTCAACAGCTTCGTCCGCGCGTCCAGCCTCACCGTCTCCGCGAGCGTGCGCACTTGCGCGTTTGCTGTTGTCGTGTCCGCTATGTACGCGCTCGGCTTCTTCTTGTCCTTCCTCAGGCTCTGCACCAGGTTCGTCGGGTCCGAGTCGAAGTAGTGGCTCACGTCAGTAAGGGATATCTCCGACGAGTCGAGGTTTTGGAACGTCGCCTCCGCCGTCCCCAGCGCCATCTCGAACACCTGACGTGACTCCCGCATCCCCACCCCGGGCGCGTCGCAGTCAAACGCGAATGACTTCCGGCTCAGGTACATGTCCTACATTTAAGCTTGTCAATTTTTTGGGAAAATATTATGATATTTGAATATCCAAACGTAGATATGAAGATCAGTGTATCCAATCCTAAATATATCCTAATTATATATGTTTTTATTAGATATTATTCATATTTATTATCTTTATCTTGTATGATTAATCCAATCATCATATTTTATATTACTATTAAATTTTTTATGATATTGAAAGAAAGAATAATCCTTGAAATTTTAATGTGATTCATTGGTAGGCTTACCTGTAGTTGCTTCTCGTCGTTCCACGAAGAGTTCTCCACCGCGAGGTTCACGTTCGAGGAGTACGACCCCGACGCGTTCGAAAACACGCGCGTCGCTGCCTCGCGCACACTCACCCCGAGCTCCTCTGCCTGCTGCCTCGCGTGCTTCCTCACGAAGTTCATCTCCTCCGGCTCGTCGAGCTCTGCCACCATCTTCACTGCCCGGTCCAACAGATTCATCTGGTTGATGAAGAGGTCACGGAACACGCCCGAGCAGTTCACAACTACATCGATCCTGGGCCGGCCGAGCTCTTCGAGACTCACCGGCTCGACACGGTTCACGCGCCCAAGCGAGTCTGCGATGGGTCGCACCCCAACCATCCAAAGCACCTGCGCGAGGGACTCCCCATAGGTCTTGATGTTATCCGTCCCCCAAAGCACGAGCGCGATCGTCTCCGGGTACTTTCCCCCGTTGTCCGCCTTCTGCCGCTCGATCAGCCTTTCCACGACGACTTTGGCGCTCTGCAACGCCGCGGCTGTCGGTATCGACTGCGGGTCGAGCGCGTGAATGTTCTTCCCCGTTGGCAGCACCTTCGGGTTCCGTATCGGGTCCCCGCCGGGCCCTGGCTCGACGTAACTCCCCTCGAGCGCCTGCTTGAGCCCGCCAAGCTCGTTATCCGCCACGATGAGCTTCAAGCACTCCGCGAGGAACTCAAACAGCGTGCGCAGCTTCTCGCGGTCGGCCCTGATGAACTTGGTCTTCGACAAGTACTGCACCCACGGCTCGCCCGCGCCGAACCCGAGCATGGACCCGAGCTTCTCCGCGACGTCCACGACCTGCCCCTTCTTGTTCGTCGTGCGGTCCACGAACGTCGATATGGCCCCGCGCGAGGCTTCGGTGATCTGTCGCAGCAATTCGACATCCGCGAGGACCCCCTTATCGTTCCCTTTGTAGACGTCCTCGATGTCCCGACCGACGGTCTCGGCGAGTATGCCGGGGAGGGAGTTTATCCCCTCCTCGGGCCGGTCGAGCGCGGCGATGTTCACGAGCGTCGCCACGGCTTCCATCGCCGTAGGGGGCTCACCGATGACATGAAGCCCGCACGGGAGTAGGCGCGACTCGATCTCCATGATCTTGGAGTATACCTTCCCGACGACAGAGTCGCGCTCCTTCGCCGACAGCTCCTCACCTTCCCGCGGGAGCTCGACATCCTTGTCGAGGTTACACTGCCTCGCCGTGCTAACGATCGAGCTCACGATCTGCGGTCCGCGCCCGGTGTCCTTTAGCGACTGATATGACGATATCAGCTCCGCGAGCTGCTTCAGCCCCTTGTAAAGCCCCGCGTTCTCTGCGGGCGGGGTGAGGTAGCTTATCGTGTTTGCATAGCTTCTGCGTTTCGCGATGGTGGCCTCGGAAGGGTTGTTCGCGGCGTAATAATAGATGTTTGGGATGTTCCCAATGAGGCTGTCTGGGTAGCAGGCGTCGCTCATGCCGACTTGCTTCCCGGGCATGAATTCGAGGGAGCCGTGAGTGCCGAAGTGGAGGACCGCGTCCGCGCCGAAGATCTTTTCGACGTAGGAGTAGTAGGCGGCAAAGCCGTGGTGGGGGCTCGCGGACTTGGAGAAGAGGAGGCGCATGGGGTCACCCTCGTATCCAAAGGTCGGCTGGACGCCGATCATGACGTTGCCGTAGCGTTTGCCGTAGACGAGGAGGTTCTCACCGTCGGAGTTTAGGTTGCCCGGGGGCTTTCCCCAGCTCTCCTCGAGCATTGGCGCATAGGGGGTGAGAGTCTGGTACTCGCGCACGGACATTTTGTAAATGATGTTGAGGTTGGGGCTGCTGAATTTCGCCTCCTTGTCGTGGATGACCTCCTCGATCAGGGCCTCTGGCGTGTCCGGGAGGCCGTCGACGTTGTAGCCATCTCGCTTGAGGTCCTTGAGGACAGAGTATATCGAGGAGAAGACGTTGAGATAGGCCGCCGTGCCCACGTTGCCCTTGTCAGGTGGGAAGCTGAACACGGTGATCGCGAGCTTCTTCTCCGCCTGCATTTGAATTCAGTTCATTTTAGGCCAAGTCTGGAACTCATTTTTAAAAACAGTTTATGTTCTAAATTGACTAAAATAATCAATGTTGAAAAGAAAAAAAACACTAAAACTATTGTCAATTACTTAAGTGTTCATAAATAACTAGTTGTTGACTTTAAATATAGCAACTAATATATAAAACCACAAAATATGAAGTTAAAGTATCTATTTCAAATTGATCATCTAAAAACTGATTTAACAGAACCAAACCATTTTGACAATTGACTCTGGCTTACTTTTTCTTGGATATGAGTTATCTCATGTGTTCCCTTTTATAATCCGTTTTGAATTTTTTTAAAGTATATAATTGTTTGATAAAATACACATCTGCACAACAAAATGAATATATATTCAAATCAACTGGATGCAAGTATTTTCTTTTTTTTGCTAGTATATATTAACTTTTATTACATACTGCAAGATCGTGTCTCGGTAATAAAAAGTATATCACTATAAGGAATGTTTTTAATACTTTAATGGATCAGTCATAGCCTCATAGGTTATCATTGTTGGCCATTTGTTTATTTTGTTAATTGACCCAGGTGATCCAAACAAGCACTAGAAATTAGGAAGTTTTGAGATAAACTCTTAAATATTTAGATAACAGAAGGCATGATTTGAAATGTGGGGCTAATCAGACAACAAACAATACAAAAAATAAAAGTATGACAACTACCTTTGATTTCCTCTTCAATTCAGCCCATCTGATGGCCCTAGTGCACAGCTGCTCCACTCTCTTATGCAACGCATGTGACTTCCCTGCAAAAATTCAAAACCCAAATAATTCACACACACAATCATAAAAACAGAGCAAACACAGAACAATCAATGAAGAAAAATTTCGCTTGTCTTGCCTGTTCTCGGGTCGCGCCCAGAAAAGACGATGGGCTCCATCCCCCCATCAAGCTCCGGCAACGCGACCTGCAGCGCGACCTGAATCGGGTGGAGCCCAAGCGTGCTATTGAGCCACTCCTCCGTCGTCTGGAAAACAAGCGGAAGCGCGACAATGTAAGGCACGTCAAGCTTCGTGAGCGCCTCGATCGCCCTCGGGTGGTCCTGCCTCGCCGGCCCCCCAACAAGCGCGAACCCGGTCAGTGACACCACCGAATGAATAAAGGGCTTCTTCGTCACCGGGTCGACGAGATACCTCTCCACGGGCCCGGAGAAATCCAACCCGCCCGCGAAGATCGGCATGACCTTCGCCCCCCTCGCCTCTAATTCCATGATCACCGCAACGTAGTGGCTGTCGTCCCCTGTCACAATGTGGCTCCTCTGCAGTATCAACCCGATCACCGGCGCGTTCGGGTCCTTCAATTTTTCGTTTGCGTCTCTCCTCGTGCCGTACCAGTTGAGGTACTCCTTCGGGTCCTCGAACATGCAGGGCGCGAGCGGGTGCCAGAGCCCGGCGTCCAAGAACAGAACCGGGTCGGAGTATTGAATCTTTGTCCCCTTCAGCGCGGGCACGTATGACCCGGATATCATCTTCAAGAAGTTCTGGAGGTTCTCAGGCGATCCGCCGAGCCAGAATTGAAGACTGAGTATGTAAAGCCTGGCGTCCTGGGCCTTGTCGCTGGGCAAGTACTTGAGCACCTTCGGGAGCGTGCGCACGAGCTTCAACATCGAGTCAGCGAACCCGGCAGAGGACGCGTTCTTCTTCCGCTTGAAGAGCTGGAAGAACGGGCTCTTCGACTGCCCGAGCTGCGACATCGAGAACGACCCGAGCTTGTTGAGGCGCATCACTTCCGGCATCGAAGGGAAGACGAGCACCGCATCGAGCCGGTCGCGTTCCACCTCCACCGCCGCCTTCACGCGCTGCGCGAGCTCCTCGACAAATATGAGGGACCCGATGAAGACGTTCGCGTCTTTGAGGTCCGCGCGGAAGGTTGCGTAGATGTCGTCGTCGCGGAGCTCCTCGACGAGGTAGCCGACGAGCTCGTACGCGGCGTCGCGACGGTCGCGGTTGAGCGCGCGCACGGCCGCGGAGAGGGAGGACTGGTACTGCGCTTCGAGGACGACGTAGACGATCTTGACGGTCGGGAGGCCGCGGGAGGAGTCCTTGTCGGGGATGATTCGGCGGACTTCGGGCTTTGTTTGCGTGAACAGACCGTTGCCGCCACCCGTCACTGCTGTCGCGCGCACGCGGAGGTTTTGATGTTGGTGGTGCTTGTTTTGGCGCCTGTGAAGGAACACGTGTTTTTGAGAGAGTGAGGAGAGCTGTTCAGCTCTCGATGTGGGGAGTGTGAAAGGTGTGGAGACTAATGAAGCCATTATAGAAACACAGTCTCTCTCTCTCTCTCTCTCTCACACACACACACACAGTCTGTGTGTACTGTGTTTTCTTTTCTTCTTCTTCTTGTGATTGAGTTGGGAATTAAAAGGGGGAGTGTTTTGTGCGGAGAAGGTTTGGAGGGGAGTCTGTGACCATTGGATTTTTTTGTTTGGGGTTTTGGTGGTGGAATTGGAGGACACGTGGAAGAGAGGCATGGTTTGATTTGCCATTTGTATTTGATTTTTGTTGGAGGTTTTTATTTTTTAATTTTTGGATTGATTAAAAGTCGAGGGAAGGCGTGTGCTTATCTGAGTGGGGAAATTGGGGATAGGGAGATTTTGGGGGTGGAGTTTTCAGGCTTCTCATTGGTTGGTTTGGATTTCTCATTTTAAAGTTCAGTCCTTGTTGGCACTCTTTCATTTTGTGTACATTAATTTTTCTTTTTTTTGGGGAGATTTTTTTTCTTTGGGTGGGTTTTGTGATTCTGGTTGAGTTAGAATTTTGGGGGGTCTGATATTTTGGAATGTTTCCTCTCATGAAGGTGACCACGTGAAGCGAACAGCTTTGGAACAGCCCCACATAAAGATTGTTTGGCTATTGTTATCCCTCACTTTAGTTTTTCAATGTGTATATTTCATGAGATAATTAATTTCAGTATATTTTATTTTTGTTGAACATATATGATTTATATATAAATAAAAAAATTACGTGTAGATTGCTATTTAAACCGAATTTTTTTTCAACATTTGTTTTTTTTAGTAAGTAAAGATATATTGCTATACCAATGAAAAGAACCATGTACAAGTTTGAGGGGGTATATACATCTATACTTATTTTACTGTTATATATTACTATTATTACTATTATATAAAAGTCTCTTAAATAAAAAAAAACTTGCCATTTGATCATTTTATCCCAGTCAATCCATTCAATCTCATTACAATCCATTCACACCATTTTAATCACAACTATTTTACCATTTCACCCCTACATTTATATTTAATCATATGAAAATCCATTCATATATTTTTAATCACTTCATAATCTATTCCAATACATACATTTCATCATATAATATATTTATTAATTTACAATTAAAATTGGATATCATAATATTGTTAGGATAAGGAAATGCTTATAAACTAAAAAGATATTCAAAATACAATTCGTTGTAACCAATTGAAATTAGATCAATACATTTAATAATTTATAATCAAAATCAGATATCATAATATTATCAGGATAATAAAAATGTTTATAAAATGAAAGGATATTCAAAATATAATTCATTATAACCAATTGAAATTAGATTAGTATATTCATTAACTTATTTATTAACTTATAGTTAAAAAACAGATATCATAATATTCTTAGGACAAGGAGATCCTTATAAAATAAAAATATATTGAAAATATAATTCACTATTAGAATATATTTTGTACTTTATTATTTAAATTATAAAATTATATCTAAGAATATATTCTTATTCATATAAAATTTAATTAGCAGCTTTAAAACAATATGTAATTGTTTTCAAACATTTTAATATTTTACAACAAACCAATCTCAATCCTCAATGTTTTCTCCCCAAAACATTCATTAATTTTTTTTTTTGGAGTATGAATTCATTAATTGCTTTTGATAATTGGTAACAAAATAATTATATTTATTTTGTTAGATTTAGATTCAATCTTATTATCTATTAAGATTATTTAGCTTGTTTAGATTATATTCAATCTTATCTCTTTTTTTTTTAATTTAATTTTTTATTTGGAAGAACGGATAGTCAATTTCACAAAAAAAAATCAGACGTTTATTATCAACTGTTATTAAAAGATCGGATAGTTATTAAAAAAATTCAGGTGGTTGTTATAGAATCAAATAGATAGGAAAATCAACTTGGACGAATATCCTATTTCATTAAAAAAAAAGAGATCAAATTGATAAACAAGATTATTGTTTCATTATATTATTTGAAATATAAAAATTGAAACTCCAACTATTTGTAAATATGGATGACTACAATTGATTTTGTGATTACTTATCATAAAGGATTAGACTCAATCCTTTTGACTTTGTAAAATATTAACCCTTTTATCTTTGTAAAGAATTGATAAAACCAAATCCCTCCGGATTAAAAAGATAGAAAATACTCTCTCTCTCCATAGGTATATTTAATCTTATTTATTTATTTATTTCTGTGATATTTATTTTTTTATCCATACTGCAACCCGTACGATTTTTTTTTATTTTATACAACCCCCAGTCATGCCCACAGCCCACGTCCACATGAACAAATTTTCCATCTGATTATGCACTGTACATTGTACATATTTCATCAATACATGCAAATTTATTTTATGGCCGTGTATTATATTTATGCAATATATCCTCATGCACCCCGGATTGCAGCGTATGTAAAAAAATTTTACATGCAACCCGTATACAATATGTATAAACCATTCATGCAATCTTACAACCCATATGTAATTTAATTTTCATACAATATTATATTTTATTGTATTTTACATGCACTAGTTCCATGTTTATGATCTGTTATTGAAATTTGAATTTTCTCAAGTATTATTATTAAAATATATATATATATATATATATATATATATATATATATATATATATAGAACCAGAAGTTCTCACAAATAACTGATAGAAACAGAAGTTCTAAACTTATGTATAGTACCTGAAGTTCTAATATCATGTATTACACCTGAAATTCTAATCTTATGTGTAGAACCTGAAGTTCTCACAAATAAATAATATAACCAAAAGTTCTAATCTCATGTGTAAAATTAAAAGTTCTTACAAATAATTAATAGAACCAAAAGTTCTCCCAAACAAATATATGTTTCCATCATGTATATTGATGATCATTGTGATACCTAAATTATTGAAAAATAATTTTGAATTTATTTTTTTTTAATTTTCGGATTTAATTTATTTGAATTTTTTTGGTATATAAATCCATAATATATTTGATTAGTATTGTTCCGTAAATTTAAGAAATTAATTTTGTTGATTAGACTACTCTTTGGTTCTCCCCACCATTTAAAATTCTGATGGTGATATCATTCCAAATCATAGTATTTACATATATATATATTTTTTTATATAGGAAAGTCCCACTAGGGGCAGGAGACAGGGTGCAAGACCCATTCTGGGAACCCGATCAACCGCCAAAGACAGGTGCACCTCTACCACCTCGTCAATCAAGGGGTGGTGCTAGTATTTACATAATTAAAGCAGCAATTGTTTCTTTTGTATGATCGGATCATGTGGGCACTTCTGTATATAATCGGATTGTATAATTTTATTAACGTATATTTTGCCATCCTATAAAGTTTGATGCTCATCCATGTCAGATCCAGTAATTTTATTATTGTTTTTGGATTACATAAAACTTAAGTTGAATGCCCATTAAATTATATTCTGTTTTATTATGAGGATATGTTTGTAAATAATTTTTATAATAGGGTCTAAAGTAAATAGAAATATATGAAACCCCAACTCTATAAATACTCATCATCAACCCATTGACTATTTCTCATTTCAATTTCAGATTTATTTGTTAGCACCCATTGACTATTTCTCATTTCAATTTAACATTTATATTTGTTAGATTTAGCACCGGTGAGTTACTTTTTATGATTATTCATTACTCAAATTTTATCCATCATTCATTTTCATTTTTTAATCAATTTTTTTACTCTAATTTAATATATATTCAATTGTTTTAATTTAGATATTACTTAAAGTAAAAAAATATCAGAGATTAACTCTTAAGAGGAGAACTACACAGACAATAAAAGGTATGAATATGTTTTGTTATTTTTTTTATTTGTTCAAATTTTAATATCATCTTAGTTTAATTTAATGTTTGTTTCAATTTTGAAATATGAATGGATAATGTTTATTTTTTCTATTCGATTAAGTGATACCCTTACATATGACATATCAATACCTAAACAATATCCGTGAATTATATGAGTGGTTATAGAAATCTATAAAATTATTTATAGAAATTTTAAACAATACTCAATGGTTGTGGTCAATGGGTTGATTTTAAATATCCATGAATTATACTTAAACAATATCTATATAATTGTTTAGGTGTCTATATATAGAGTGCATCATGGATTTCCTTTGAAAATTACGGATTTGTGGTAAATCGGAATAGCAAACCCGGTGGATTAAAATTTAATCTAATTTTATCATCTTTTTATATATAACAAGATTTCAATTTATATAGTCCAATCCACGAGCAAATCGATTTCAAGTTTTAAAATCCATACATAATTTATATTATGGTAAATCTTGATTTATCACCTTTTATATGAATATAATATAATTGTTTAAGTGGATATAGATTTAAAATCCATGAATCCCATGGATATTGTGGTACTTAATCGATTTTGTCCACTCATATAATTCATGGATATTGTTTAAGTGGATAAAATCCATTGTACCATTATATTGTGGTATAATGCATTGAATTAAAATCTATATAATCTCATGGATTAAGTATTATCCATCGGAGAGGATCTACATTTATCTATATTTATTTAATTTAATCATAATCAAAACTTTAATGTTTAACGGGATAATTAAGCACATGGATATATTGTGGTGTTTTTAAGTTATATAATCGGTGATGTTTCCAAGTTATGCTATTCAGTATATATGATATATAAATGTTTTCAAGTTATATAGCAATCCATCATAGTATATAAATTATATATAAATTATATAAAGGTGTTTTCAAGTTATGCACCCATATATAGCTTAACTATTATGGTCAATCGGAATATCCACCTAAACAATATATATCTATATATAATCCTACTAAGGGGTAAACACTACACCAGACCACAATGAGAGTACATTCATATCAATACCTAAACATGTTATTATCTTTGTCCATATTAAATAAAATAGATAACATTTTACATTGTTTATATATATATATAAAATTTTATGTAATATCATTTTTTTTATTTATATATATTTAAGTGAATGTTATACCACGGGCTTTGGCACGTGCATGAAAACTAATATATTGAAAAACAATTTTTTATTATTATTTTTGGTTTTTGTATATATAATAGATATAATAATCAATTTTAATTTTTAGAAATTCAAAATACATATATATATAGATAAAAAGTAGATCTTGAAAAACAAAAAAATTAGTTTTAGTTATTTTTTAATTTAAAATAGTTAATTTTCTCAATTCAAAATCATTTTATTGAGAGGACCGTGTTTTTATATTTCAATACAAAATATAGATAAAAATGAATCAGAAGAGAAAAAAATTATGTTATACCTATAAAAAAATAATTTATTTCGGATGAACCAGTTCTAAAAAGATAAATATAAATACCCAACCTCTCATATTCAATTCATTTTTTTAGTTTCTTAGGTCTTTATTTATTTGAGAGATTATTTTATATATATATTTTATTTATGTTTGATTATGTTTTATTAATTCATCTTCATCAACTTGCAAAAGATGGGGAAAGGAAGACTTGTGGTCTTCCTCTTGTTTTCCTGTCTATGGTTGGTCTCGGCCTTCCATGTCTGCGACCCAGAGAGGTCCCGGCGTCTTCTTCAACAACACCGTTCCCAGGGCCACCAACTTCCCCATCGTCCTCCTCTCCACCGCCTCCTTCAACGAGACCCTCTGGAAGACGATTGGCCAGGTATGAATCACATTACATTACATGCATGCAATGCAATGTGTCTATAAATGATGATCAATTAATCTCTCATAAATAATATGAATGTATGGTAGGTTGTATCTACGGAAGCGAGGGCCATGCACAACCTAGGGATGGCTGGTTTGACGTTCTGGAGCCCAAACGTGAACGTGATCAGGGACCCAAGATGGGGAAGGATCCAAGAGACGCCCGGTGAGGACCCATACACGGTTCGGCCGATACGCTGTGAATTTTGTGAGGGGTTTGCAAGATGTTGAGGACCATGAGACAGCCGATGACCCCAATTCAAGGCCTCTCAAGGTCTCATCCTGCTGCAAGCACTACACTGCTTACGATGTCGACAATTGGAATGGTGTCGATCGCTTCCATTTTGATGCCCAGGTACATATACTATTCATTAATTAATTATCTTTAATATGTGTGTGTGTGTGTGTGTATAAAATTAAATCTATGTATGTATGTCGTAGGTGACTGAGCGAGATATGGTGGAAACCTTCCTCCGGCCATTTGAGATGTGTGTGAAGGAAGGCGACGTGAACAGCGCCATGTGCTCTTCCAATAAAATCAACGGAATTCCCTCCTGTGCCGATCCAAAGCTTCTGTCCCAAACCATTAGAGGAGATTGGGGGCTACATGGGTATGTAATTTATTCACCTGGTCAATTATATTTTTAATTAATTAAGTAAATTCACTGAAACTACTATTACTACTATATATATATATATATATATATATATATATATATATATATATATATATATATATATATATATAGTATGGGAGCTGATTACGTGCGGTGTGCGGTTGGTGCGGTGCGCGATCACGGGCCGTCGATCACGGGTCCATCGCATCAAACGGTCGGGTGCGATTCACGTCGACCGTTGGATGCGATGGACCCGTGATCGGACGGCCCACGTCGCGCACCGCACCGACTGCACACCGCACCTAATCGTCGACATATATATATATATATATATATATATATATATATATCACAAATTAAAGAAATAAATAATACAAGGTTTCATGCATGCATGGTTATTCATTCATGATCATGTTATATATCTCTACGACAGATACATTGTTTCGGACTGCGATTCAATTGAGGTCATGTACGATGATAACAAGTGGCTAAACGGCGTACAAGAGGAGCAGGTTGCATCAGCGATATATATATATATATATATATATATATATATATATATATATATATATATATATATATACACGCGACCGATGAGGTGCGGTCGTGCGGTCGTGCGGTCGCGGTCGTGGGCCGTCCGATCGCGGGTCCATCGCATCCAACAGTCGACGTGATTCGCACCCGACCGTCCGATGCGATGGACCCGTGATCGCGGACGCACCGACCGCACGACCGCACGTAATCACTTCCCTATATATATATATATATATATATGGGAGCCGCACGCGACCATATATGGGAGCCGATTACATGCGGTTTACGGTCGGTGCGGTGCGCGATCACGGGCCGTCGATCACGGGTCCATCGCATCGGACGGTCGGGTGCGATTCACGTCGACCGTTGGATGCGATGGACCCGCGATCGAACGACCTACGTCGTAAACCGCACCGACCGCACACCGCACGTAATCGCGACTATATATATATATATATATATATATATATATATATATATATATATATATATAGTCGAGTGATTCAGTGCGGGAATGCGGGAAACGACGTCGATCGTTCGATCGCGGGTCCATCGCATCCAACGGTCGATGTGAATCGCACCCGACCGTCCGATGCGATGGACCCGTGATCGACGGCCCATGATCGCTTCCCGCACGACCGCATTCCCGCACGATATGGACTGCGGCGTTTACTACCAGAACTGGACCGTGGCTTCGGTTGAGAAAGGTAAGATGAGGGAAACAACTCCCTCGGCAACTACGTGACGTTGTTGAGGCTCGGATACTTCGACGGCGCACCCGGTTACGACTCCCTCGGCAAAGACGGCGTCTGCAGGAAGGACCACATCGAACTCGCTCGCGAGGCCGCCCGCCAAGGCATCGTCCTCCTCAAGAACGACAACGTCTTGCCTTTGATCCCCGCCAAGTTCGACAAGATCGCCTTGGTCGGTCCCCACGCCAACGCCACCGACGCCATGACCGGCAACTACGCCGGCATCCCGTGCAACTCCGTCTCACCTCTCATGGCCATCTCCGGAATCGTTAAATCGGTGGACCACGAAGTTGGGTGCCATGATGTGTCGTGCAATGACGATACGAGGCTCTTCCCCGCGATGGAGGCCGCGCGCAAGGCGGACGCCACCATCATCTTTGTGGGTATTGACAATGATTATGAAAGCGAGGGCCATGACCGCTACGGACTCCATCTCCCGGGCTACCAGACGCAGCTCATCAACCAGGTCGCCATCGCTTCCTCTGGACCTGTGGTCATGGTGATGATGTGCGCAGGAGGCATTGACATCTCCTTCGCCCAGAACAACCCCAACATCCATGCCATCGTCTGGGCTCCCTGGCGAACAAGGTGGTCCCGCGATTGCCGATGTCCTATTCGGAGATTACAATCCAGGTATATATAAATGAATATGTTATTATTTTATAATAATGTAAGATCGATGTACATTAATCAATTACAACTATATATATATATATGTTGTTACAGGGGGGAGATTGCCCATTACATGGTACAAAGCAAATTACACGGATGCAGTGCCCATGACATCCATGCAATTGCGTCCGAACGATGAGCTTGGGTACCCCGGCAGGACATACAAGTTCTTCAACGGGTCGACGGTCTATCCATTCGGATACGGACTGAGCTACACCCAGTTCAGCTACAACTTGGTGTCGGCCAAGCAGTCTCTCCTCGTCAAGCTCGGACGCCTCCAACACTGCCACGACGACCTGGACTACGTGCTCGACGTGTTCATGCCGCCGTGCAGATCCGTGTTGGTGGACGACCTGAAATGCGAGGACGACGTGGTGGACATGGAGGTTCAGGTGAGCAACACCGGAGCCCGAGACGGGAGTGATGTGGTGATGGTGTACTCGAGGCCGCCGACGCACATACTGGGGATGCCGCAGAAGCAGGTGATTGGGTTCCAGAGGGTGTTCTTGCGCGCCGGGGAGACGGAGACGGTGAAGTTCAGTTTGAACGCGTGCAAGAGCTTCGGAGTGGTGGACAAGGCGGCGTACTTGGTGTTGCCGTCGGGGACGCACACGATTGAGGTCGGGAGCAGGAGCGCGGATGGGTCTTTCACCATTCCTTTCAGCGTCGACTTGCGGAAGGAGTTCGTCTGAAAATAATAATGGACTATAATAACTATAGTGGTAGTGCTAGGTTTTAGTTTTTTTTTTTAGGTTTTGCAGTGAAGGGATTCAAATTTAGATTCCCTTTGTTCAGATGTTTCTTATCTTTCTCTTCGGTCCGTTTGTTTGGATGCACGATTTAGGATGATTTTGTTTTCTGAAACGCTAAAATTCCAAAATCGTGCAGTCAAATGGGTTGGATTCCGACAGAATCAAAAGCTGGATTCCTTTTAATTTTTTTTCTCGAAATCCGTGTTTTAAAAAGTTCAGAAACTGCGATTTTCGGTTCGGAGTCTATTTTTTGAATTGAAAAGCAACTTTCTGTACCAAACATTAAACCCCTTTCAAATATTGATTCCTAAATTAAAAAAAAAAACATTCCAAAAAAGTTAAGTCTAAAATCATCTTAAAAAGCAGCTTTATTCCAAAATTTACTTTTCAATATGTGTTTCCAAACGGAGCCGTCGTGAAACTCTTTTGTTGGATTCTCACTCATGTTTTAAGTTTCAACATGAGAATTAATTAATAAATTTTATTATTACTTCTAGAGATTTGTTCTTTTTTTTTTTTTGCATGGTTGCTCTTTCCATCTGTTTCTTTTTTTATAGTGGAGATTTTTGTCCATATAAATAAGAAGTCCCACATGAAACATTAAAGCTGCCTCCATAGTTGTGTCAATTGTCATAACTCACAAGCATTAATAGAAACCTTATGCACGTGTCACCAGCTAGCTTTTATCTTTTAGAAATCTCACGTATAATTTTCTTTTTTTTTTCACGAAACCCTTCTTCTATTTTTTTTTGTTAACAACTTAATTTAAAGATTTTTGAAAAAAATTGTTACTTTACTCTATTCAGATGATGCATTTAAATTCCTTTCAAAAGAATTTTAATTAATGTCAATGTCTTATGGAATATTACTGGATCCCAAATTTTATTGGTGTTTTGCAATTTTCGTTGATGCGTTCAAATGCTTAAATAGAAAAATTTAAGAAATTCCATATTATCTTTATCATCCACAAATCATGGCAAAAAATATGTGTTTGTATCCACGGACGGATCCATGACACTTTTTCTGGGTGGCTGAATTAATTTTTTCATATAAAAAATTATTCTTGATAAATTTTTTTTTTGTTAGTTTGGAGTCATATCAAAAAAGTTTTGGTAGTTTGAAGTCATAAAAAATTTTGATAAATTTTTTTTTCTTGATAAAAATTTTCATATCAAAATATTTTTTTTGATAGTCATATGATGCACTTGAAATCAAATAATTTCATCAAAAGATTAAGTAAAACATAACAAGTTAATTAATACAAAAACTCAAATGTTATATAAAAAAAATCAACTTCTCTCTCTTATTTCTTTTCTTTTAATGAAATACAATCATCCAGTTAAAATCCATCTAAAATTATGACCTACATAAAAAAGATATTCCAAAAAAAAAAAGTCAAATGTTATAAAAAAAATCACAAATACAAACTCAGTTTAAAAAGTTTTGATTTAGTTTTCTTATTAGACACCAAGATAATCAAGAATAATTTCTCATTTATTTGGAATAAAGTAAATGTCAATAAAACAAAAAAGTGAACAATAAAGACAAACCCTAACAAAAAATTCTAATAAATCTAATAAATTTAAAACTTAATGAAAGATTGAACGGGAGAAACTCCAATTCTCCAAATGGCCAACATAGGCGATGGTGATTTATTCAATTCTTCAAACATTATCAAAATATGAAATATCTAAGTGCATCTACAAAACATATAATAAATCAAAAGAATTAAAAAATTTACAAATAAAATCAAATTCATTACATATGGTTTGATGTTTGGTGAATGGGGTGATTTATTCATTGACAGCTGCAAAATATGTTTTTTTTTAATGTTCAATTAGGGTAAATTGAAGTTTATATATAACAAGTTGTTTTGTGGTTTTTCTAAAAAACTGGGTTGGACTAGTGTTTTGAGGGTTTTTGAACAAAACATGGGCTGTGTTTTATTGGTAGTTTTCTATTAACTCTGGGCTAGATTGCTATTTGAGGCTTTTTTCACAAAATCTGAGCTGAGTTACAGCCCGGCCCAACCAACCCATGGGCCCGCCCAATTGATCATTTTTTTTATCGAATTCGAATAGGATAATTGGTTATAAAAATGAAAAGATAAAACGAGAATTCAAATTCGTATATATCCCCAAAAATGGGATTAGGTGGATGAATAATGACTTTTATTTTAATTTTTATATTGAAATGGGATAACTCATAAACTTTTACTGGGACACTTGGTACCTTCTCTGCAATCATTTGGTACCAGTGGCAGTGGGACATTAACATATTTCAATTTATTAAATTTATAAGTAATTAACTTCCTCTTTTTATTTGCTTATTATTTTAATATTTAATTTTTTTTTAATCAAATAAAGAGATAAAGATATGATAGTTATCCAAAATTGATAAAAAGAAAGCTATCTTAAAGAGAGAGTATCCTCGGTTATCTTAAATTTGGTGGATGATTAATAACTTATGTAGAAATCAATTTTTATCTACTTTCAATTAAAAATACTGTAATAAGATATCCTCTGTATATTTAATATGTAAAAAGTAAAATAAAAAATGGGTGTCCTTGATCAGGCGAGCCGACGATCGTCGGATTTGAAATCATACTTTTATTTGTTTGAGATCACTCCAACAATTATATATATTAATGGAAATCATGTTTTCTAACCCAGTATTATACTATTATATTATACTTTATTTATGTAATTGTAATCTAATATTTTTATGTAGTCAAAGTTCGTTTAGCTAAAGAAATGTTCACTTAGCAATTAAAACATGTAGAAAATAGAAAATATATAAAAAAATAGAGAATCATATTCGAAAATCATCACTAAATAATCACATTCAAAACGAGCTGGTATAGGCTCATGGCTCAGTTTCGGCTCGACTCTTTTACAATTAATCTTTAAAAATTGTTTAGATCTGCTCATTTATCTAAGTGAATGAGTCTGAACCATTTCTAACCGAGTTAAATTTGAGTCAAATCCTAGCGGCTTGGTTACCCGAAGGGGCGGTGACATCCGTCGTGATAATTTACCTGAGCTAATGACAATTTACCTGTGACAATTTCTGTGAGGCTTTGGCAGAAATCTCATCTGCTTTTTTTTCCCTTCTTTTTTGGGCCTACGTTTTAAGCTGGATTAGCTGGGTTTTATGGTTCTCCCCTTGTACTATGTTTTAAGGCACCTATCACTTTTTTTAAAAATAAAATAAAATAAAAATCAAACTCAAACTAATTTAAACAACATGTTTAAGAACAATAATTATTTTTTGCTGAGGTAACCAACATGTTTTTTTATTGTTTAAAGATATTTATTTATTTAATAATATATACAAAACTAATTGAATGTGACATATCTTTGACACTAGTCACTAACATGTTTTGAAGGTTTAAAAAAAAATATTTTTACGTGTACACTCGAAAGTACCACCGGAGTTTGCCCAATTGGAAGATCGTTGTTACACGCAGACCTGAGAAAACATATAATTTTTTATATATCTTGTTAATTTTTTAGAAAGGTATATATTTTAATAAAAAATTATATTTGTTAAAAATGAATTTATTTAATTTGAAATAAAATAATATATATTTTTTATTAAAACACGTACTAATTAAAATATGTTTACTATTTAAAAAAAAATTAAAACATATCAAAACTGTGTCTGGGAGTCCCTAAAATTTTCACAATTAGAAAGTCCACGTGGGGAGGCTCAATTGTATGACTAATTACAGTTTGGCCCATAGCCAAATTAAAGTTTACAAATACATACCTCTAAAATTGATAACGATAATTAACCCGATCATATAAAACCGAAGTTACAAAGTCTAAAAAGTGGGTTAAAGATAAAGATTAAATAATGATAAAAAAGTAAAAGTGAAGAAACAAAAAATAGATCTCCCAACGAGAGATTCAAGTAGAAGAGGATTCTATTTCACTATCACCCTGTGTGATCGTGCTTGTTAAGCCACGATCTGTATAGCTCCTCGATGAAATTCAATGCATCTACCCCATCCTTTGATATCAATCAATTTAAGTTCATAAAAGAGTACTTATTTTTACTATAGCTATTTATCACATGTGAGCTCCATAGTCACATATTTCCTTATTTTCTCATTTGTTTACTGTATTATTCACATATTTGCTTATTTTCTTATTTATTTACTGTATTATTATTGTGTCCCCCATCATCATTGGCCTTTTTTTTTTAACTCGTGTTAAATGTTAAAATTGTACAAAATAATTTGGGGACCACGACCAATACGACCACAGAAGCCGTTATGTTTATTTTGTGTTTAGATTTTACATTGGAGTGACATTTAATGCATGCATGATTTTATTCATCCGCACCTATTCATGAAAGAAAAGGTACAATAGTTATGTTTTAATATGGGGATGAGAATGTCGGTAAGGAGAAAATAGTCTATTTTGCTCTTTGAAAGCCTAAAATAAATATGTCCAATGATAATTCAAATAAGTATACAACCTGGACTGACTAGAGTGGGTTGAGTTTTTGCCTTTTTGGATGGATGTGTTCTAATGCTCAAGTTCAATTAAACCTGAACTCAATTAATCAACACCTAATTTGGGTTGGGTTTAAATTGAAAGGTCAAGTTATCTGAAATCAACAAAAAACCAGTAAAATGAGTGATAAATTTAAATATTTATGTTATATCTGAATCGTTTAATCCATTTGATGAACTCTGGAATGGTCAAATTTATTTTGTTATAATATATGTTTCATTTTTTTTTCATTATCTTATCGCAATCGTCCCTCGTTATTTGATCTCTTTTGTTTTTTCAATGAAGGCCAATTTTTATGTGTTGTGGTTGAAATAGAGTTTAATTGTTTAAGTTGATGTGTTTTCGGAAGTAAAACTCAAGAAGAATGTTATGAACGGTTCTGCGGACAGTCCACACATGTTTTGATTTTTTTTAAATAGTAAACTTTATATAATGAGTTATATGTTTTTTTAAAAGTATA
The DNA here is from genome assembly GCA_030737845.1 of Acorus calamus. Lineage (NCBI taxonomy): Eukaryota > Viridiplantae > Streptophyta > Magnoliopsida > Acorales > Acoraceae > Acorus > Acorus calamus. The sequence goes on along the minus strand of CM060862.1, from coordinate 8,585,263 downwards.
TATATCGTTTCATTTTGAATTAAATGAACATGTTTCTAGCAAATGTAAGACATATCCCTCACCTAAGGAGTTACATATAGTGGCGGAGCCATGAATTTGCTACAGTGGAGGTGAAATTTAACTATAATCTTTTTTTCCCTAGTCAACAATAATCATATTTAATTTTTCAATCAAATATAAATTTTCATTAAACACAAACATAGTAAAAAAAAATGGTATTAATAGGTCTATATAAACAACACACATCACAAAAATGTTTAATTATAACTTTAAAAACTAATAAAGAAATAAAAAAATCAAATAATATACAAGTCTCATAGGCAGTTCCAAAGAGATAGGGGGGGGGGGGGGAGATTGATAATACAAATAGAAAAGATAAAAAAATCTATCTTGAATAGGTAAAAGAATATCAATCAAGCATAAAATCATTTAATCCTTATATAACTATTAGAAAATGTTAGATCATCACATTCTTCTATAGCCTGTACACAATTTTATTTTATTTTTAAAAATAATATACATCATATAATGAGATATATATTTTCATAAAAAAATAAATATATCTATTATCTAACCATAAGTATTTAAGTTTTGTTCATTTCCTCGTGTGTAACATTTTCATTTTCAATTTTATCTTTAGTTATATTTGAACTTTTAATTATATATTAAGGGTAAGAATGAAAAAAAAATCTATTTTTAATATTTTAAAAGATAATGTAAGATATTCATCAAATTTATTTTTGTAATCTATCTATCTATATTAATGATATATTGAATGGATGATGGTCAGTCATCGTGCCACATCATCATATTTTTTTGTTATTATTATTTTTTATTAGATTTATATTGAGATAATAATGGAATATAGATGATAAATAACTAATTTCGGGTCAAATATGAGTTTCAACATTCGATCTAACTTTTCATCTTGCAATAGTCATTTTTAGGAAAAATCTTTTTCACTATCATAGTATGTACCAAAAATCTTTTTGCAAAGAGTTATTGATCACCACAATTGGAGTTAAACTTGAAAATTTATGAATTTTTAAAAGAATTTTAGGAATATTATTAATTCTTGATTTTCTTTTATATATGTACACCCCTAAAAAATCAGATTTTTGCAAAATATCCTTTATTATTTGTTATTATTAATATTATTATTCAAAAGAGTTTAATTGTATATGAACATTAATTTTTTTAATCAATTCGGGCGATATTATTGGTTTGAGAGTTTCAAATGAGATATTTTTATAATATAGGGTTGGTTGAGGGGTATATGGGTAAAAAAAAATCATTTTCAGTTGTAACATATATTCTTCTTGTATAGTTTCATAATAAGTTTTATAAAAGATTTATTTAATTATTATTAAAATTTTCATCACATCGTTTATGTATAAACATGATATATTATATAATTGAAAATTTTGAGATTACTGATTGTGCAAATTTTTTATTTATTTTCACGCACGTCATGCGTTAGAGAAAACTAATATATATATCTCATTGAATTGTATTGATTCATTTACAAAAATATGAAAATTTTCTAGCAAGATAAAGACATATACCTCATTTGACAACTATATCAAGGTATATGCGACTCCGAATTTAATAAGACTGTAATGATGATCATGCATAATAGCTTAGATAACTATTTTCTACCTAGCAAATTATCCACGATTAAATGACAACTAAAAAATAAAATTACATGCACCACTTTCATAGATATCAATATTAAACAATACAATCAACAATTAGAAATAAAAATCAACCTATCATACCTAATTAAACTTAATCATTCTACGACAAACTAAACCAAACTATATGAATTAGTCCCAAAAAATGAGTGGGGGCAACTGCACCCATTGAGCCCCATTGGCTTTGTCCGTGGTTACATACCTCGCTAGACGGCTATGGAGGTATATGAACAGTCCGCACGGACTACATGTATCACATGTATAAATTTTCTTAAGTTTATTACTTAACATGTATTAATTATTAAAGGGAAGTGACCCAAATTTTATTTTCTTTTTTGCTCTCCACTAAATTTAACAATCACTCATATTTATTTATTCAAATTTTAATATTTCAAATCAGATGTATATAAATTATAAACATATTTGAAGATTTTAAAATTAGATTTAAGTAAATCATGTAAATATATTGAAATTTTAGTAATTTAAAATTGAAGATATTCATAAATCTATCACAATTGAATTTCACAAATATTTGTTACATTATCTTTTGGAAAAATATATATTACATGATATACAAATTTGTTCCATATAAATTTTATCTATATTCTATTATTTTTATCAATATTATAGTTGTATATTATACATTTAGATCCACATGCATTTAGTGTGTGTATAAAAGCAGTTAATCAAGACATAAGAAGAAAAGTTATATCATGTGACATGGATGCGCAAGTGGAGTCCTATTCTTATAGGGCTTTTGGATGTGAGTTTTCAAAAATTATGAGTTTACATTGATCTAATTTTCCCAAACCCGTTTTAAAAAAGAAAAAAAAAGTTACAAATACATTTTTATAAATGTCTACAGACTAGTTTTTTCATAACATGTGAAGAGACGGCTTCCTACAAACTCAAGTTTAAAGACAAATATAATTTCTAAATGCACATCCAAATGTCCCTTTAGTTATTGATTCCTATGTGAAGAGGGGTTCGTGGTCGAAGAGACACACTAAAGGGTAGGTCCCCTCATGCATTATTGACGTTATTTAAAGAGAGGTTGCAAAAGAAAAGAGAGATATGATTGACATTTCAACAACATGAACACAACACTTAGGGCTGCAACTTGGGTTGGATTGAACCCAAACCCAACGGGTTGAGTTCAATTTTTATATGGGTTGGGTTGTAAAAAATCGGGTTCGGGTTCGGGTTTGGGTTGGGTCAACAAATCGGGTTGGGTTCGGGTTGGCATCACTCACAACTCGACCCAACCCGAACCCGGAATATCGTGACCGTTCAATATCAAGCTATCTAATCTAAATCGTCCAAAAATTAAATAAACCCTACCCACACATAACCCTAGCCGTTAGTCCCTCTCTCCCTCGAACATCCTCCTCCTCCACGGCTTCGACGAAGATGACTCCTCCCCCTACGACATCGTCTCTTTTTCCCCTCTTGATCAGATCTGTGACGGATCGGACGATGAGGCCTCCGTCGATTGGCGCCATCCATTCCTTCCCCGGCGGTGATGCTCCGCGATCTGCTAGATCCGGATGGTGGCGATTTGTTTCGGATCCGCCTATGAAGAGGGTGGAGGAGGTCATCGATGCGTTCTCTGTCCGGGGAATCACGAGTTCATCGACGTGATCGTCGGACCGGTTGGGGTGGCGGTGATCCGAGGAGGTATGTTGTGGATCTGGACGGCGGAGTACGGGAGGGTGATGGAGGCGATGCCGAGGGGGATGGTGGTGGTGGCTGCGGAGGGCGGTGAGGGCCGTGGAAGAGGCCGCGAGGAGGTCGATGAAGGTTGGTCGGGTTGGGTTGGGTTCGGGTTAGAGCAATCCGGATTGGAAATCAGGTTTGGTCGGGTTAGGGTTGAGTAGTTTGTATTTCAGGTTGACCCCAACCCGAACTCAACCCGCCCGAGTTGCAGCCCTAACAACACTAACTCAATAGATCAGATGGAAATAGAGGTGCAATTGATTTTTTTTTGTTTAAGTCAATAGGTTTTTTGTTTTAGTTCGGGTATAGATTAAAAAATTAATGAATCGATTTAATTTGATTTAAGTTAAAAAAATCAAAATAACTGCATTGAAATGAACTAAATTTAAACCAATTATTATTTATATTAAATATATGAGTATTGTTACATATCGTTTTTTTTTCTAACCCCAATTACAGTCTTATACGTGTCGAATGAAAATTATCAGAGCATATACTCACATTAATGAGGTATATAATTTAATAGAATTTTTTCACATTTTCTATAGATGCATCTGTGTATTTTGTTGAAGCGTATGCTTTATTTTTTTTATAAAAACATGTACCTCATTAGATGGGATATACCATTTTAAAAAAAATTTAAATCACATGTAGATTGGAATTGAAACTAAAAAATAGATTATACGTGTATCATTATCCTAAATGTATTCATTAAAACCATTATTTTTATAATAAAAATCCAATAATAGAACTCGCTAATCTGAAGAATTTATACCATCCCCTCTTTTTGGTTATTCTGTTATAGTGTTGGCACAATTACATATTTGAAGCATTTTTTTCATGGAACCGGATCCGGTCAGGCCTAAATTCGGTCAGTACCAAACTAGACAATGTGAAAATCGAAATGCATAACTTATAAATCGAACTGCACAATCAATTGTTGGGTATATATTTCACTTTCTTATTGGATCCAATCAGCTATTGAAGAAAATATGAATTCTTAAGTATCATCAGCTATTTCACTCGTTTTCTTATACATTGTATAGATTTATTGTTTTCTTCATCTTCTAGTCTTGTTTATATAGCAATTTAACGATTCACTTTGGTTCAACTTGGGTGAGACAAATGATTTCAGTTCAGTTTGTGGTTTTACCACTTCGATTCCAACTTTGATTTGGTTCATTTTTGGTAGGATATGATGATAATTTTTTTTTTTTATATTGGAGGGACCCCGTGGCTGACCTTACGGTTAAGCTGAGAATGCTACCTCCACATGTTTGTCCCGATCCCGTGAAAAATTCTTTCGAATAATCGTCAACAAATAGGTAGGTGAGTCAGCGCAAATACTCAAACCCAAGACCTATCGATAACACCGCTAAGCTCTGAACCGTTGTGCTATAACCACTGGGGAAGTGATGATAATTTTTGTTCAATGATGATAATTATAGTATATTGTGAAACTATAATGATGATAATTTTGTTCATTAAAGCTTCACAATATACTGAACCAAACCAATCATTGTACATCTTTAGATGCAATAGTAAATGAATTTAACTCATGCCCAAAAAGTCATGAGACCTAACTTAATCTTTGTTATTCGCTCGCAATACAATATCACGGAAAATGATATGTCCAGACTTGTATGCAGCTTGATCCGTGGTCCTCATTAATTTTTAAAAAATATGCAATTGTTAATTACAGTACCTATGATTATAAAAAGTGTAATGTATACATTGAGATATACTAGTGTAACTTTTTATTTTATAAAAAAAAAAAAATTTGATACACTTATGACAGTGTAGTATATACTACGCTATGACATTGTATAGATGGCTGGGATATCATTTCTAGGATGCAATCAAGGCTGTAAAACAGATTGAGTTGGCATTGAATATAATAACTACATATATAAGATGGAAAAATCAAAATAAAAAAGTTACACTCAATCTATTTTACAACCTCATATATATATATATATATATATATATATATATTGAAATTTTATATCTCATTAGATGATGTATATTATTTTTTTAAAATAAATAAACATGCGGACTATATTTGGGGTTGAAAACGAGATTGAATCTACCATTTTTCAAATGAAAAATGTAAGACAAGATTTAAAAACAAAATACACAAATGAATTAATGCATTTTGATCCACTTGATTTTTACAAGCCATAGTTCTCTCCTGTAATATGACATGAGCCATTGAGCCGTGGAAGAATATCAATCCTTGTATCATGATTAGTCACAAATAAAATTAATTATTGTCCAGTTGTTCTTGTGATGTTAAATATTTGTACAAAACCATTATAATTATATATCATATGACTAGTCATATATTCAAATGAAAATCAAGACTCAACATCTCCACCAAAACTTTCATCTAGAAGTTCTTGAATTTGGACAAAACTGAATGAAAAATAAAATAAGGAAAGGTTGATTCCCTTATTTTCCCTAAATAAGCCAATGTAGTTATTAGTCTAAAATTGGATAAGTAGTGAAAGAGATCTACTACACATATAACATCAATTCCTTAAAAAGGCTAATGAATTACTATCTTTAAGCATTACTTTTCTAATTTTATATGTCTTTTTATGACGAGCTAAATTTGATCTTTTTTAAAAGATTCTAAATCACATAAAATATTGCTTAAATCTATTGTCTATGGGGATTAACTTTTTGCAAAGATAGGATTTAATATTCAGATTAGAATCAAATGTACAACAGACTAGAGAGACAACTACTATAATTATGAACTAATCTCAATGTGAGAGTATATCATCTGATATTGACTTGCACATGACACATACAATAGTTGAAATGCAATAACTTCCATTGTAGATGTTAGAATAAACGGGTCGGACGTCTATGATAGGCCAACCCGCCAGGTCCATTTTGGAAGTGAAATGGATAGGATGTGACAATTTTTTGTGAACAGTCACACCTATTGGCATCTCTCGATTCCTTCCCTTTTATCACAATAGATGATCACAAAGAACGAACATACGAAGCATACACATAAGAAAAACAAAAGAAGGGTTCTTGAGTTATAAAAATGAGTGAGAAGTCCAAACATATTTTGTGATTCCTCATCATTTGTGAAACATTTATTCATCTTCAAAAGAGATCCCATTTCCGCTACGAATATCAAGAGGTAACCCAAATTTTGATCTATATGATTCTTCAGTAGCCGAATGAGGAAAGAATTTAATTGAACATATCATACATTTTCTTTTGTTTCATGATGTTAAGAGTCATTTTGTAGAGCTCATTCTAAAATCATTTATACATGTTTTGATTTTTTAAGATACATATTCTATCAAATGAATTGCATTCTCATTTTATGTTTGGTTGTGAGGTTAAAATGCTTAGATTATTAAATTCATGCATTTCAAACTCCGCTTTTGAAAAACGTTGTTCTGTTAAATTTTCAATCACTGAATCTTTTAGTTTGAAAAAGCAAAATGAGGATTGAAAAATTAATCACCGAAAAGTGAAAATATATGAATATCCGCATTTGAGAATCTTATGTGTTTCAAATGCACAATCTGTTCAACCCCAATCCAAACAGGGCCTTAATGGCTTAATTGTAAAGTGTGGACTACAAAACAGATTGCATGTGTTGGCGCTTTTTTATTTTACCTCAAGTCACAGTTGCATAACCCAAACAAAATTAAAATTGTTATATATCATATTAATCATTAATATCATATTAATTAGTATCATATACAAAGATTTGAGGTAAAATGATTAGTATAATAAACATATTAATATATCATATTAATTATGAATTTTATTTTGACGAGCATTATGTACAATTGAATAGTAGTACTGGATTAAACAAACATTGGTTAATGTTTGGAAGCACGTTTGAAAAATAAGACTTTGAATAAAATGATTTAAATAAACTCTGATTCTTAAAAAATGGATTTTCTGGCTTTTTAAAAAGAATTGTTTTTTTTCTTTAAATCTATTTGATAACACATTTAAATTTTGTATTTAATTAAAAACAGAATCGCTCCCTAATCGTGTTACTAAACCGAACCTAAAAGAAAAACTCTTACAAGAAAACAAAACACTACCCCCATCTTCCAAAACAAAATGCCGGCTCCTAAAATCGACATTTCGAGGGACTCGTCCTGATGCTTATCCCCCAAAAAGAGCATATCCTTTAGCTTAACAAACAACCGACCAAACGGGCCGGCAAAAAAGACCCATTAAAAAGGAGAAAAGATCGGACGTCGCTATCCAGAGGTCCCACCGCACGGGACCGTTGGATAGCGTGCCTATCTCGTACTCTCCACATCACCATCCGTATCCCCTTCTATTTTTCTCTTTTTCATTCTCCACGCCTTCTATTTTTCTCTTTTTTCATTCTCCACGCCTTCAACGCTCATCCACGTGTTTGCCTCGGTTAAATACCAAGATCTGGAGAGAGAGAGAGACCGTCGGAGAGGAAGCCATGGAAGAAACCGCCGCCAACCGCCGCTTGAGAGCCATCCAGGACCATATCTCCGCTTCCTCCGCCGCCGCCGCCGGACTGATCGAAGCGAACGCGACCGCCGGTGAATTCGTCTCTGGTACGTATTATTTTTTTTTGTGGAGATTTAGGGATTCTGTATTTTTAATGGAGTTTGTTTCGCTTTTATGTATCACGGATTCTCTCTGCCTTTTTTTACGGTCGCTTTCTCTGTATTCGAGTTGGACGAACCTTTTTATTTATCAATATTTTGGGGAGTGGTGGGAAGACTTTTATCGCCTGTCCAATCGAATGCTATGTTTCCTCTTTAAAGGATTTCATCAGTTGACACCGATAAGAAAAGGATGAGAATCTATTGTGAATTGTTTATTTGTTCGTGTTTTTTTTTTTTTTGCATGAGATTCTGTTTCGGTGAGGACCGGTTCAATTGAATTGCATGACATTGTTTATGAAAAAAAAAAGGTTATTATGTCGATTGGTTGGTTTGTAATTTTACCGGACTGGGCATGGATTCACCGGGAGAGGAGTATAATCTGATAGATTGGTTGTTTTATGCTTTATAGAAGATCATTAAATACCTTTTGTGTACAATACAACTTTTTTTTTTTGCTTTATTATTTTGATCGGGCCAATAAAGTCTGATATAAAGAGAAACGGAGATAGTAATTGTAAATGCGGAGATTTGTCCGAGACTGTTCATGCTTCTGTTGGAGCATATGTTGGAGATCCCTGTCTCTGCATGCCCTTCCATAAGTCTGAGGTTCTTCGATGGATATTTTTCCTTGGGTTACTAGGTGGGTGAATCCGAGACTAATGTGGAGTGACTTGTTTGATTTGGAGGTGTTAAGAGCTTCTACGTTGAATAGTAACTTAAGTCGGTGAAAATCACTCTTTATTAGTTGTTACTTTTGCTGGACAAAATCTTTCCTTGACATCATAATTGAAATTGTATCATCAGTCGACATTACAGAATACAGAGGAATTATATGTTGGAGTTTGGTGCCATCAAATGATAAGTATGGCTACTAAGTCTGGATGGTACTTCCTAGATATCTCATAGCAGCTACAAAGTCTAAATTGTAAAGTCTGAACAATGGAAATTCTGTAAAGGAATTCTCTTGTTCGCTAGTACGCTTCTCAAACATATCTTTTTGTGTACTTTGGCAACCTTTTCTGCACGATTTTCATATTTTGGATATACCAACCACTGCATATAGACATGCGGCCTGATATGCGGGCCCAGGCCCGCATATGCGGTTTGCATTCGCATATGTGCCTCATAAGTGGGAGCACAAAAATTGAACAAAAAATGGTTTTTCTTTTCTTTTCTCCGTATTAGTTGATCCGAGTCAACTGACTGGTATAATTGTATTTTAATGGTGGACTCAGTGGTGTAAATTATTTGGTCATCATAAACATAGAAATCACAATTATCAGTAATGACTACATGGTTTGAGGATCCATTCTTTTCAATTGATTCCTAGTTTCTAATTAGCTAATAAGTGATTCCAGAGGTATGATTTTTTTTATTAATAAAATTATATAACCGCATATACACCTGCATACTGCATAATCTTTGTGATACCCCAGCCACATGTAAACCACATACTAATTTCCTAACACTGGCACTAACAGAATAATACACAGCTAGTATAGGTATGAAATATTATGTTTGTGGATTCAAGTATTTGTTTTATTTAGCTATTTTGATGTTTGAATAGATCAAAGTTGCCTTAATCTGATGTGTCTATATACTCAGCTTCCCTCATTCTTGTAGCTCCCTGTTTAATTTAACAGAAATCTATTCCATGTATTTCCTTTTTAATGTGCGTCGAAAATATTGGAATCTGTTTCTATTCTTCTCTAACATGACAGATTGACTTTCACTAAGGATTTGCTCGCTTGGTAGGCAGCATAATCCAGTTAAGAAATTCTTTTACATTTTTCCTGTTTGAGGGATATACTAAACTCTGATTTGCTTCTTTCTCATCCATTGTATTCAGCACAGGGACTTAGTGTTGTTCTTCCTGAAAAATTGCAAACTGGAAAGTGGAACGTATACAGGTTTTTTTTATATATTTTATTTTATGGTTTTCTGCCTTCTTTAAAGGCATCTGGATCAACTGCTTGTCATCTGCCAGGTCTGCACACTCGCCTCTAAAGCTTATCGATAGATTCCCTGACCATCCGGATATTGGAACTTTGCATGATAACTTTGTGTAAGGATCTCTCTGTTTTCTAAGCGACTTTAAATCTTTATACAGTTACCACAGTTGAGCATCTTGTTCAATTGGAAGCGGCTTTGTTGTGCAAATGTGCCATCTTGCATTTAATTATAACAAGCCTACAATCTGGGAATTAAAAAAAAGAACATATTTTTCTTATGTTTTCTCCTTGTCTTGTTTGTTCTTTCTCACATCAATGGCTATCATGGCATGGGCTTATTTATATGCATAATTCTATTAAAAAATATGCACATGTGGAGGTAGACGAGTGTTTATGTATAACTATATTAACCCACTACTATTACATTTGTGTGCCATAGATATGTACTCTTATCCTTGATCCAGTGTGTAACTTGAAGAAGTCACGGCAGTCCATCCCCAGTAAGCATAGTAAATGTCAATATGGTCAGTAAACCATTAAACACATGAAATTGATTAAAACCTTTCCAAAAAAAAAAAGTAGATAATTGTCTAATAATTATTTAAACATCTAATTAAGCACTCATAAAACAGTGAAAAATGTCATCTGCTTACTATGGATGGGTGGCTGGTTGAAACTCCTCTTGGACATGGATAATTTTTTTAAGCTAGGAGCATCCATGTTATACCTATTTGTTAGTTAGATTAGTTTGAGTGCCTTGAGACTGATCCAACACCTTACATCTGATTGCCTATTAGGCGTGCTGTTGACACCTTCCGTGACTACAAATATTTGGGAACAAGAATTCGCGTTGATGGAACAGTTGGGGAGTAAGTTCTTTTTAAACTAAGATTATGAGCCATGAGATTTTTTTTATTTACTTTATTTAATTATTTTACCGTCTATGCTGAAAGGTATAAATGGATGACATATGGAGAAGCGGGCACCTTCCGGACAGCAGTTGGCTCCGGCCTTGTATACTATGGGATACCAAAAGTATATTTCATTTTATTAATCTCTTTTATATTTCTGGGCATTGGCCACATCTTATGCATGTAAAGCTTGATGATCGAGAAATGTGGATGCCTTTATTTGAAAAGAGAACCTGCTGATAATCTATTTTATCCTTTATTCCTGAACATCTTTTCTGTCCTTTTCTTCCATCTTGGACAGGGATCATGTATTGGCCTATATTTTATCAACAGACCAGAGTGGATCATTGTTGATCATGCTTGTTCAGCATATTCTTACGTTTCGGTTCCTCTATATGACACCCTTGGTAGTTATTAGGCTTTTCCAAGGTTATTTGATCAATAATCTTTTTTGTTGTATATGATAATGATCATGAGTCTTAAAATCTCTGCAGGGCCAGATGCAGTTAAATATATTGTGAATCATGCTTCTGTACAAGCTATTTTTTGTGTACATCAAACATTGAATATTGTAAGTTCATTCCTCTCTTTTTTTTTCCCTTTGATTTGCTCTATGTGAAATGTTATGTATAAGTGGCTGGCCTTCTAAGAATCCTTGTCCTTCATCTGTTGTATCCTCAAGATATGTCCATCATAGGACCTGTGTTCCAATTTCTGTCCTCATGCCAAATTTGGTTATGGGTTTCAAGTTACTTCAATGATTATTTTTCCTTGATCAATCATTTCAAAGTGACATGAATTTCCATTAAAACACAGAAAAATTTGCTAATTGGAAGGCAATTTTGATTTATATTTTAGAATGAAATTTTCTTTTTGTTGAGTTATAGCATACAATGCAACCAATGGTATGATTGCTATGTCGAATCTACAGTATAGTCTAGAAGATCTTTGAATTTGTGGATGGAAATATATGCTTTTATTAGGAACACGTCATGTATTGTGCTTGTGCATCTTTTGTGTGGATGTGCTTAAACGGTGATTTTTGGAAACCAGATAGTAATGTGCTTAAACGGGGATTTTTGGAAACCAGATAGTCTGATTCCAATCAGTCTGTGTTTAACTCAGTTCACTCAATACTAATTTATTGTCATTATTATGATATTATTTGTATCCTCTCTTCTTTGAGTATTGCATCGGCGGCATCGCTGTGTTGCATACGAGGCACACATGATGAGTGAACATTTTTGCAAACAAGTTTTTAGAGGTGCTTTTATTGTACAAATGCTGACCTCCAAGACTGATGTACTGAAACATAGGCTGTAATAGCACTCCTCATGTTATGCAGTTTCTATGATGTGCAATTTCTCTCTCAATGAAGACTTTTTACTTTAAAATTATTTTTCTGTCAATTATGATTGCATTTATTTCTATCTGAGCATTGAATTTTATTTGTAATTTGTTATTCTTTCTTGATCCATTTACTGGAATTGAATGTATTAAGCTTGTAGTTGTATGATATGCACCCCACTGTATCACTACGATGCATGAAAGCCATTCGTAAATGTTCCACCTAGCTTTGTCATGTGCAATAAATGCATGTATCTGGATTTAATTCCAATTTCCATTTGTGTAATATTTTAATCATTACAAGCATCTTTCTTTTGATCCATTGTAGTCTGACACAAATAGAATTTTGAGTTTTAAAATCCAGCCATATTGTTTTATTAAATTAAATATATTAAGCCCCTGTTTGGATACAGAATATGACTTGTTCGTGAGTATACAAATATTCCGGCATAAGTGAGTATAAATAAGGATAAAGTGATTTTGTGTTTTGAATTATTCTCATTGGGAAATGTAATAATAATTTTTTTGTTGTTCGGGTAAAATGTGAATAAAGTATGAATAATGATTTATAAAAGGTGAAAAAATAATGATAGTTGATTTGACAGGTGATTTATTAGAGGTGTGACAATTAATTTTACAGTGGACCCACATATTCTTTGATGGAATAACCTGAAATAATTTTAATTCCAGGGGTTGATTGGAATCATATACTAATTTATTCCGACATAGTTTATCATTGGGTATTCCCTGCATCCAAACAACCAAAAACACACATTCTGCTTTATTCTTACTTATTCCCTGGGCTATTCCATATCCAAACGGTGGCTAAGAGTCTTATCTTAGAATTTGCGGTGGATTTTATATTTTCTTCTCTTCTAATTAATTGAGATAAAATATTTATTTTATCTTTTGCAGAATACCAATTAATCAAATCTATTTATGTCATCCAGATTGCGATCATGTTAACTATATTTAATCAATCTTGCACAAGCAATCACACATAATCAATCAAACCACGTAACATAGATTTAAAAGGAAAAACTCTATGAGGGAAAAGCTTCGGACCTGCAAGATAGATCCTCATGAGAAGATAAAAGTAAATGAAGTCTTTACAACTTGATGCTCACGACTCACGCCACAATCTTCCCTTGATCAATCTTTCGGGTTGGCTCATCAATCCTTCGTCCTCCAAGTTGTGAAGCGACTCTGGCTCTGCTGCCCGTGGACCTTACCTCCTGTGAATTCATTTTTTTCTCAATGTGATTCTCTTCCAGTCCCACAAAACCCTCCTGATCCTGTCTTCTCTTCTATTGTGAGTCCGTTTCAACAAATCAAATGATCCTACCTGGATCAATTAATTTCTCAAGCTTAAAGGGATGTGGTGGTGGATGAATTTTCCAGTGTTGTGATGTGAAAAATATGAACTCAACAAGAGAGGCTTAGGTTAGGTTTTCTGTGATTCTAGGGTCTAAAAATATGCATCCATCCTTGGTTTTCACTAAGCTAATATTAGTATTTATAGTTAGGTTATGATAAAACTTGAATTAGAAAATTCTTTCAAAAGTGCCCTGAAAAACCAATTCATACTGACGATTCATCAGATTCATCCAGATGAACCTTGTACGGATATGATCCGAAGTTAGCGGGATATGCAATTATGCCAAATCTTAAATATTTAATAATTCATTGATGCAATTTTTTCACAATTATTCTACGATGGTTGATTGGAAATTCATCCATCAATTATACGAGTAAGTATACTCAATCTCTTCAATTGTACAATCAAGTTGAAATATGCAGCAAATTCAATATTATCTTTCCTACATCAATAGAGCTACAAAGTTGCAATTATTTTTTCATCACTTCAGTACACTCATGGCATTGGGTTTTAAAATAAGCAGACTTCCGTAGAATTGACACACACACACACACACATATCATTCTCGTGCTGATATTATTTCAGCATTTCTTATGTTCTCTTCTGAAATTTGCAGTTATTAAGTTTCTTGTCGGACATGCCATTTGTGCGGCTTATTGTGGTATGGAAATTTAATCAATAAATCATTGTTTCGATTGGGAATCATAATGTCTTGTCTCCATTGCAGCATTCATCCTTTCTCTTTATTGACAGGTGGTTGGTGGCACAGAAGATATTATACCATCACTTCCATCAACAAGTGGAATTGAGATAATATCTTATTCAAAACTTATTGATCAGGTACTTATATCCTTTGTTTGGAAGAAAATTCGAGACTTATATCTTAAATGGTTTTTTTAAAGAAGTAATTTTTCGGAAGAGAAATAGAGATCACTGATTTTAATAAACCAAAATGAAAGCCCCCTGAACAAACGAAATTAAAGAAAGAAAAGAAAAACAAACGAGATTACAATTTAACCCACTGAAGAAGCGCCAACAATTCTCGTACAGGAGGGGTTGTTTTTAGAGAAGTATATATTGTTGGATGTTGTTTGCTTGGTCATTTTTAGCATGAAGGCTGTTTTAGTTTTTTCTAAATCCCATACTTCCTACAATGTGCATGTTTTTTTTCTGGGAATAGTACTATTGATAGTATCTATGAAAAGTTCTATGCACTGCTTCAGTTTGTTCCACAACAACATGCTAGTATATTCTGTTTCTTGGTTACAAAGCACTCAATTGAAACTGTAGGAACTGCTTTGGATGACTCTTATTCTGCCATGCTTAGGTTTGAGCAATTTAAATTTATATTTTGGACTTTTTTAATTAAGGGTGGGGGGGTTACCAGTTACCACCAACTTGTATTAATGAATAAAAAAAGGAAAACAGGAAAGAAAAAGGGAGAAAAACAGAGCCACTCCTCATAAAATCATCTTGCTACATGTTTGCCATTTTTAAAAGGAACATTTCAGCCCCACAATAATGTCTTCCCCAATACTTGAAAGGAGAGAAATCTTGATATGGAATGCTATCTTTGAAAAAAAATTCACTCTTTCCCAATACCCTAGTACACAGTAGGAATAAGGATACTGATTTGAGATATCTTGGTTGGACAGCTTCTGTCGTCTTTTTTTTTTTTTTTGACTTTTACCTTTCTCCCAAAGTTGTTCTAGCTTGTTGGAACCCCTGTTTATATTAGTGCGCGCTCCCTTAAATTCTACTACACAATTTTCTAGTACGAAGATAAGTAATAAATAGGTGATATCCATCCTAATTCTTGCACATTTCGCAAGAGCTATCTCCTCACAAGTCTCCCTCTCTATTTCTTTTCCTTTTTTTTAAGATTCCTTGTGGAATGCTTGAGAAAATGGAGAAATAAGAGGGTTTCTATGGTGTGGCAATAATCAAAGCAGAAAAGGTCCTCATTTGGTGAAATGAAATCAATGTAGGGTTAAGAAGGATGGGGTATGAGGGTTCTTGATCTTAACAACATGAACAATGTCTTGTTGGGGAAATGTTTATTGACTTATAGTGGACCTAAATTTCCTTTGGGCTAGAGTTAATCAAGAGATGTGTTATTCATGATCATTAGACTTTCGGTGATTTCTCATCATAGAGTTTCTCTTTCGATGTTTTGGAAGATTATCCTTTATGTGGCTAATGAATTACAAGAGGAGATCCAATTCCATCCTGGAAATGGGGTGGCCATCCGGTTTTGGAAGGATTGATGGCTTCATGATTCATCACCGTCCCTAATCTTTTTAGGGTGGCATTGGATGAAAATGTTCTTATTCGTAATGCCTTTACATGCGATGACAATTCAATCATTTGGTTCCCTCAGATTCATGATGAAGTTGGCTTGGAGGTTGATTTGAATTTGGAGAATGAAGATACAGTTAGTTGGAAATATTATCTCTAACACTCTGGGTTATCCATGAAGTCCTTCTATATACAGCTTAATAAATATGCTACCCAAGATATTCTAACCATTCGGTACAGAGCTTAATAAATATGCTCCTCAATAAATATCCTCAAGATGTAGATGCAGTTCAGAAAAATAAAGATGTTGATAATGGGCCTACAACTTGGCTCGATCATCAGCGAATGTGTTGAGCATTACAATGTCTGGGCTGTGCCTGTAGGCCTTTTGGCATCCTGGCATTGGATCTGACTGTGTGCCAAACTCAATGGACCCTACTGTCTTAAAGTCAAAGTAGGAATTAAGTGTGAATAATTTACATACTAAAGCTTGATCGTAATTATCTGTGAAGTGATTTGGATTGGTTTAGGATTCACTTAGGAATGCTTTGAAACTTGTTTGAGACAAGGCAAAAGGACGTTCAGTTCTAGCGGTGTTTTGGATGTTCCCTGAGTATGTAAGCTTTGTTGTTTTCTTGTTTTGGCATTACCTATTGAAGGTAAATCATTTTATTCAACTCTCATAAAATTTCATTGTAGGGTCGTAGTAATCTTCAAAAATTTTGCCCTCCTAAACCAGAAGATATTGCTACAATATGCTATACAAGTGGCACAACTGGCACTCCAAAGGTATTGCCTTAAGGTTTATTAAATGACTTGCTATGCTGCTATGACTTTCCTGAATGCTGATGGTTTTCATCGTATTCTGTTTATGGAAAGGGTGTTGTGTTGACTCATGGAAATTTGATTGCAAACGTTGCTGGTTCAAGTATCAGTGTTAAATTTTATCCATCAGACATGTGAGTTTTTATTTTATTTTTTTCCTTTTGTTTTTGGTCATTTTTATTTCCCTTCTTTTGTCTATATTTTTGCTGCCTAGAAGTTTCCTTCACAGTATCTGTTTGAAATTCTTTTTACTTTGCAGCTATATATCATATCTTCCTTTGGCTCACATATATGAGAGGGCCAACCAAATTGCAATGATCTATGGGGGGGTTGCTGTTGGCTTCTACCAGGGGGTATGTGTCTAATGACATATTTTTAATCATTGTGGTCATTTCACTGTATTATCTTTTGAAAACATATTTTTTTAATTTATTGTAATCTACTGTCGGGCTGTCAACCTCCAAAAGTCGCTCATGATTTCACTTATTTGAGATTATTGGACTTTAAATCAGAACCATTTGAAATTGGAGACAACCTTTTTTCTTTTTTCTTTTGAAAATAATTGGAGACAGCTGATTTCTCTATATTCAAAAGGATTGTAGTATGTTTGCACGTTTCTTCTCTGATGCTGGAAATATTCTATGTTGGTGTTCTTATGTTAGTGCAGTTTTTTTTTGTGAAGTTTTATGGGTGAAAAAAGTGGGAGCACACCACTTGAATTATAAAAATGGATTTATAGCTCCTGAAACAAGAAAAGAGGAGATGAAGAACCTGCGCAACAAAAAAAAACAAAACAAAACAAAAGCAATACAAATGAGGCTTTTCACTACCTTGTATATTCATCAAATCCCTGCCCCACTTGATATTTAGAGACAGCCCCAAGATGAATTTCCCCCAATCCCTAAGAAGTAAGTCAATTCTGCTCAAGTGTTCTCCATGTAGGCCATCCTCTTTTTCAAAATTCTTGTTTCTTTTGAGCAGATTTTCCAACAATCATGAAGTACTATTGATTCCTGAAATGAATTTTAAATTCGAGCTGATATTTATGACAATCTAGATATGATTTTGTGCTTATAGAGGGCACATTTTATGTTCTAAATAAGTTACACCCTCTAGCTTGAGTAATGAATGTTTTTATTGATGACATCTTCATTTCATATATATGTTGCTTGAGAATTTAAAAAATCACAGATTGGGAAGGGTCTTCTAGAAAATTATATAAGAATATGCATGAGTTGTTGTATATTTCGTATTGATTTTTTTTCCGTGATACAGAGGGTCGGGTTTGAGACCTCACCCATATAGGTATGTAGCTTATATTTTTAGACCTTCTGTTAGATACCAACCAATACAAGTCAATATGTCAAAAGATAATATTGATGCATTAGGTAAGGATTTCAAGTGTTTTTCTCTTTCCAAATTTTCTTATAATTTTATTTGGATTCTGATATGATTTTGGGGATAGTTATTCAGTGTATTTTTTGGGATAGTTATTTAGTGTATTATTGTGCTTTTTTTTTTTGGTTTTTTGGGAGTGGGGAATGAAAGTTGGAAGCACATCTTTGATTAATAACAGAGGAAGCTCCTTCAGGAAGGACACATAATGTCTAGCCTCCAAGAAAAGGGAGAATGTGTCCCCTCAGAAGGCAAAAGGGAGGTAGGGAGGGTTGATATTTCCCAGTCCACTACACAATCAAGAAAGTCTCATCCCTATTCAGCGCAATGTCACATGTGCTCACATTTTGAATTCTCCAGGCCCAAGGCTGCTGAGCAACTCTTCTAATGTGTTCTTCCTATGCTATACTATGTTCTCCTTGTATATATTTTCTAAACATCATTTTATGCATGTGTATTACATCGTGTTTGGATGATGCCAAGATTCTACACAAGTGTTTGTTTTGGGAATTGACTAATCTCAGTGACTTCATAGATTGTGTCTTTCTCAAGTATCTCAATATATTGAGTTTTTTTTTTTTTTTGGGTAAAGGCGGGTTCGACCCCTCGACCTGTGTATTGAGATTTTTGTTCATAAGGGTATTGTGTTAACTGTCATGGAGTATTGTAAGTTTTAACATCAGAAGAACACACTTTTATCATAAAGCCCAGATATCTCTCACAAATGTCAAGGAATTATTGCTAGCACTACCTGTATCATTTCAGGTCATATGATTTTCTTTGTGGAATTTATTGATCTTCCACTTGTACTCATCATCACAGTTTATATGCAGGAAATTTGAAATTGTTGGATGATATGGCAGCTCTCAGACCAACGATCTTTTCCAGTGTACCACGACTTTACAACAGAATTTATGCTGGGTAATGTAATTCTGCAAATATTCTATGATCCTTTTGCTGGAGACAGTGACTTAGAAGCTTATTTTTGTCTACAGGATTATGAATGCTGTAAAGACATCTGGGGTCTTAAAACAAAGGCTATTCAATACTGCTTACAATGCCAAGCTGCATGCAATAGTGAATGGTATGGTCGGTTTCTTTCTTGTTTATTAGATGATAATAGATCCACATATGTATTATCCCTTACGTTTCTGAAAATAGTGGTAGCTAATTTAATGTGATCTCCTAACTGTAGTGCAAGTAGTAGCAAAATAATGTAATCCATGTTTTAAATCTGATTGTTTCAATGATTAGATTGAGAGTCCTTTTAATTTTTATCTACTCCATGGGGATGGTCATATAAGCTCAAAATAATTTTTTTTTTGTGTGTGTGGTGTGTGGGGGGGGGGGGGGGGAGTTGTTTCAATGAAGCTTTCAAAAAAAAAAAATTATAGTTGCCAGATGAGATTTGCAGGCTAAGAAAACACTATATGGCCTTTTGCAATCACCAAGGCCATGGCTTGAGATGTTTAGTGGACCAGTGAAGAAATTAACTATGCAAAATGCCAGGTGGATGATTTCACTTTCTTCATTAAATGAGCTATTGATCTTTTTGTCAATATAGATGATATTGTAGCGCTCCTAATGTTTCTGATCAGATTCAAACGAAGATTTGGATCCTTTACAATCTTTTGTTGGGAATGAATCTGTTAGTTCCTAAAATGGCATCTTCACATCTCAAAAGAAATGTGTTTTAGATCTGTTGGATGATAGAAAAATTTGGTATCCAACATGCCGATACTCCCACGCCCAACTTTAAAGTTGGACAAGCTTATAGGAATGCCAGTTATTCTTTACCGTCCAGCACTCTCTGACTGAAAACATGGTGGCTAAACATTCACAAGGGAGAAGGCTTCAGATTGAGATTGATGGTTGGGGTAGGGCTTCAAATCGTGGATGATGAGGATGTTCAAAATTGCATCCACATGGTTGCTATTTTTAAGGGATGTAGGGGTGTGGTAGAGATTTTGTAGAACAAACCTTTGTAACTAAAAAAAATTACAACTATATCTCTGCTGCGATTACAAAAACATCCCTGAGGCCTTTAATTTGAAATCTAAATTTACAGGTTCACAACTAGGTCCTTAAGGTTCCACAGACCCTGAAACCTAATGTTATTAACTCCAAATCTCATGAAAATTTATACACTGATTATTGTGGCCCTAAACATCTTCAGAAAAATGTTAGATGTCCTTTGATATCAATTCAACATCTAATGAAATTGTGAACCCCATAATTGATAGGCATGAATTTAATTCAAAATACCTCTTTTATATATTGTATATATTTTAAATTTAATATATAAAATATGAAATATTCACAGTTTTTACAAGTATACTGCATAGTTTGCTTATATGTGTAATGTGTGCTAGTGAATGAAGTTTAACTATTGCTATTTTGCCAAGGTCCCTGGTACAGATTTTTTGGAATTAAATTCAAATGATGTGTTTGTTGAAAGTCTTTCCGATTCTTTAGCATTGACAGCAATTCTGATTATAAATGTTGCAGTCTTACATGCTTTGGTCATGCCTTTCGTTCATTCATTTCCTTTGGTTTCACAGCATTGTCTTTTGCTTGGATCTTACAGTGGAACTCTTTCATGTTAACTTTTACTCTTAGTGTTTTGTAATCTGCTTGTTGCTGATTTTTGTCAGGTAAGAATCCATCTCCCATGTGGGACAGATTGGTATTTAACAAAATAAAGGCTAAACTTGGAGGAAGAGTCCGGTTTATGACTTCAGGGGCCTCACCATTGTCACCTGATGTCTTGGATTTTTTGAGGGTGTAAGTGTGGCTTTACCAAGCCGCATGCTTTGCTGTTCATTGATAACTGGACTACTACTGTGGTATAGTCAGTTTACAATCTCAAAATTATTGCAGATGCTTTGGGGGTGTAGTTGTGGAAGGTTATGGGATGACTGAGACTTCTTGCGTAATTAGCACGATGGAGGAGGGTGACACTCTGACTGGTCATGTTGGCCCTCCAAATCCTTGTTGTGGTGAGTGCTAGTTTGAGTCAGCCATGATATCTGGTATCTGATGTTCTATTTAGCATGCTCATAATAACCTTGTAGTTCTTTTGGATGACATTATGATAAAATTGTTTTATTTTAGTATGTGTAGATGATTTTTAGTGGAACTATCATTTTAAATGAAGCACAGGTTGTTCTGCCCACCTCCCTTCTCTCCCTCAGAACTAGTGGATGATATTTAGAAGTATTAAAATTTCTGGATGAATTATGAGCTATCATACTGAGGTTTGTTTTCAAATGAATGGTCACAAAAGTACTCCTAACAATGATTCAGATTTTTTTCCCCTGCCTTCCCTCTTATAAGTTAGCTTATTCTTGTAAATTTTGTACATTTGTTCAGATATAGCATACAAAGTCTCGATTACCAATAAAAAATAAAAAACAATGCTTCAGATTTTATTCAGGAATATATCCTAGTTCTTTTTTTGTGGGATGTTATTTTCTTTATTATTTTCTAAAGTTATGTTTTAATTTTTCAAATTTCATTTTGATGTTGGCATATTGCATTTTAAGATTTCAATAATACAACTATGAAATAAGTTGAATGGGTTTTGGGAGTCTGTGTAGATAAGATATTATTTCTATGAGATATCATCTCAATTAAGCTCAAAACAATAGTATGATATTAGATTTTTAATTTCAAATGGTTAAAAAGTACCTTTTTTTCTTCCTCCATTTTAGCTACTGACCCATGTTTATTTCTTCTAAACTGGCATTTTCCTCAGAAATTAAACTTGTGGATGTTCCTGAAATGAATTACACATCAGAAGACCAGC